>JAHRHJ020000230.1:0-91646 GCA_019776745.2 Taxus chinensis | reverse complement strand
GCCTTCTGATTTTTTCCTTAACATTTTCGGTAAAAAATAGCTCGAGCAAATTTTGAACTTTTCTCCCGCAAATCTGCTGATGACATGGCATCCATTGGGGTCGGCAGAGGTAGAGGCTCCTTTTTTTTTCCATTTTACACTTTTTGACAAAAAGTCAAAAAATCTCATTTGCCTCCGAAGTTCTGCCAGCCTGCATTAACTTTTTGATGTGCTAGCTCAGCACTTAATTTTCACCTTTTTGACAAAAGGGAAAATTTTCACTTTTTCCTTCGATTCCCCACCGGTCTGAGATTCCTTAGCAAAAATCTCTCCCAAGCCCCACAGGTCCGCCTTTGGCAAAGTTTCCTTTCTAACTCCGCCGAGCCATAACTCAAAAAATACAAGGAGTTAGAAAGAGCTCTTTACCTTTCTGGAAAGGGGAAGAAATTCTCTATCTGATGGAGTATTTTCTAGAAATCCTTGAGTGCCTAACCTTTGTGAAATTTGTACTGAGGCACAAAAAGGGACTAAGTTAACCCAAAATAAGAGGGAGCTTATTTTCGTTAACAATAACTTCATTTTCAACATTAGGAGTAGTTTAGCATTAGAATTAGGAAGAGGAACCCAACCTTCTTTGGAAGATTGTCTCAATAGTAGCATCCCACACTTAGAAACAATCCCATGTTACCCAAAAATACTAGTAGCTCATCCACACATGCATGACAAATCAGTGGGTTTTTTTTTTGGTGATAACAGTTGAGCTTTACAACTTCATACCATCAGGATTGATGTGTTCTTGATTGTATTTAACCTTTGGAGGTATATTTTCAACACATCTAGCGACTCTACTGATTTAACCAACCCATTATCTCATTTGCATACCTTTCCCTTTTTTTTGCATCTTTTTCTTCCTTTCCTTTCATCCTTCCATTCATTTTCATGTTTCCACTTCATTCATGGCTCTCCAAAGAGCTCTTCCATTCTCTCATTTTAGTTCTTCTCCCCTTCACTTACAGCAGTGGGATGATATCCCCAAAACAACCCTGATAAATTTGCCTCTTTTTAATGGAAATGGAGATCAATCTCCTATTGATCATATTCAAGATATAGCCAACCATTGTGCCATTCATAATGCCATTGAAGAAAATGTTTGTCTCAGATTTCTTGTTCTATCATTCAGAGGCAAAGCAAAAGATTGGTTCAGCAGTTTGACTCCACAATCCATTTCCACTTGGGATCAGCTGGGAGAACAATTCTATAACCGTTTCAAGGAGAATGCAGATGTCATTGTCCTCATGGAACATCTCAACACAATACAACGGGCTTCAATGGAGTACATCTCAGACTTCAACATCAGATTCAAAAGGACTTGGCACATAATTCATCAAGAATTTAGACCCTCACAAGGTATGACATTCTTGTTTTATTTGAGGGCCTTTGATTCTGATTTGGCTGTATTGATACAAGCTCTAGGAGGCAACACTCTTCCTCAGCCATTTGACATTGCTATATTAGCTGAGAAGAGTCTCATTTAGGTCAAAGGGCAATCCCTAAATCCATTCCTTGCGTTCTCCCCTTCTTCCATCTTCTTCCATATCTTCTGTCTAACATATGCAATAAATCAACAGTCCCTCACTTGTGTATCATCCCCAACCAGTCTTATCATGTTCGATGATTGTAGAACTATTGAAGAATGGTATGACTTTGATTGAGGAAGATGAGATTGTGCAAAGTGAACAAAGGAGGGCATCTATTTCAAAAGAGAATCAGTTAGACTCAGAGGATGTTGTTTTGAAGTGGCTGAGTTGTTTGTGGAAGCAGAACAAAGTTTAGATCAAGCTTGCAAACAACCACCTTCAGGAAAGTCTGCAAGATGACTCCATTCATGGGGTTGAGCTTCAAGAAAATGGGCAAATTCAAAGGATCAACTATGCCCAATCAATATTTGGCTAGTCTAGAGCCAAAAATAAGTTGCAACCGTTCATGCTCACTTCAGAGCATGAGGATGAGCTTCAGTACACCAAAGGTCAGCAGCTGCAACACCTCCATCCAAATGCAGAGCAACTAAAGGAGGTATTCATTTTGTTTGTTAATGATACTTTTATGAAGGGTGGAAAACTAGCTTCACATCAGTTTTTCACTCTCATTAAAGACTGTGTTCAGTGCCAAATCAGTTACATGGTCTAAAATTGTGAGGAAAGGCAACTACTTCTCCCTGCCTGTTGCAGGATTTGTTTAAGTTTCCTTTGTCTCTGGTTAGAGTAGGGTAGTGTAGGTTTGTTTTCAGCAAAACAAGTGCTTATGCACACTCTGCATGTTTCCACTTGGAACATGTATGATTTTCCATGTTTGTATATAGTTTTTGCGGGGATATTTTGTTGTGCATAGTTCAGTTCAGCAGGCCAAATTAGATAAGTTGGGCAATTTTCAAGTTTTATTCAAAGCCATTTGAGTCAATTCAATCCATTCAGAGGAAGTTCCCAATGTTCATGGGAAAAACTCAAGGTTTGGGACAGGTCCAAGTGCTCCATCAATCAACATGAAATTCAAGGCTAATCTGCAATCTTCATAGAGGCAATTTGTCAAGAAATCAATGTTTGGGTCCAACTTTGAACAATTTCCAACCCTTATTAGGGACCAAGTTCTTTAATTTCTTCAAACTTGGATCAAGATCAGATTTGGGACAAGTTTCATATGCTCATTCTTTGTCTCAACATTATCAATTGCTAGAGGGAACAAGGTGAAGTTTCAGATTCAAACTTTACAATTTTCTACTCTCATAAAACCTAATTCAGAAAAGTTCTATAATGATATGGTCAATTCAGCTTCAGATTCAACTCCAAGTCCAAATTGTGCTTCAAATTTAAGAGTGAAGTTCAAGTTTCTAGATCAGTTTTTCAGTTTATCAGGTTGAATCCATGCCCAAGGATGCAAAAAGTTTAAAACCATTGATCTTTCAATCTAGTAGGAAGATTAACGTTGGCTACCAAACTGTTATCCAATTTTCCCCTTGGCAAAATTGGCAAACTTGGAAAATTTCAGTTGGGCAATTTCATGGGACCTTGTGGAGAAACTTTCTGCAGAAAATGGAGGTATTTTCATGTTTTGGGCACTTGGAATTATTTTGGGGGCACTCTACTCTTTTTCCTAGCTCCTTAACTCTCTATTTGGCCAAAGCACCTATAAAATTTTCAACAGTTCCATAGTTCCACATCGAATGTGCAACAAAGGGGAAATACAAGATTAAAATGCGAACTGTGATAATGTACAAACAACCTGTGTTTCTCACGACACCCCTTGAATCAGCATGGCCATAAATTTTGCCATGGGTGTCCAAATTTCATAAAATTTATATCATTGGAAACATCTCTTCATTCTCTACGCCATGGAAACAATTCAAATCTTGAGTTTGGTGAGAGTAGGTTGGAAAAAAAGGAAAAAGAAACGTCAGTCAACATTAATGATGCAGTTCGAATTTGTTCAACCACTAGTTTTAATGAAGTGTGGTGCCCATTTCTTCTCCATCAAGCAAAGGATCATGAGGGAATGGATTTGTAAGGCTGCCCATTCCTTTTCAACAATTTTATGCAGGGTATTGGTGGGTGAAGACATTTTGAGTTCTTTGTATTTTCTCTCTTCTCTCTCTTTCCCATTTTCTATAAAATGTAAAAAGATGTTCATTTGTAATGTTAGAGATTCTTGGGTTGGACCCTCTTGTAATGTTGTCACAACCTTGCTACAATGTGTGGACTTTGAGTTACTGGCCTCAGATTTGGACATCTTGCATGTGATCCTTTCCTTCTCCTTCAATGTAATGGTTGTGCATATTTAAAGCAATAAAATTACTTGTTTTGTGGGTTTCTTCTGCCCTAGCTATTTTTTTATTGCATTTTTTTCCTTTCATTGCATTTTGGCATGTATTATGTGCATTTTATGTTCTCCTTGCAAGGTTTTGAATGTGTTGTGCAATCCACATAAATGGTGGTTCGAATGTTGTTTTGGACTGTGACACTCATGTCTGCCCTCTCCATCCTCATTTTTCTTCAATTTCCACTCATCTGAGAGTGTCTCACCCCTTTTTCTGGTGTTATCACCACCCTTTTAGCTTGGGATTTTCCTTATGCATCTCCTTCTAACCTTGGTCCCTTGGAATGTTAGTTTAGGATTAGATAGCTTCATTTCCAACATTAGGAGTAGTTTGGTAGTAGGATTAGGTAGATGAACCAACCTTCTCTGGAGGTCTTTCTCACAGTACAAGCCCCACAACTTGGAGACAGTCCCATGTTGCCTTAAAATCCTGGGTTGTCTATGACTCAAGGCAAGGTGTAATTTTGAGCTCCAACAATGCCAAAGTAGAATACTTTGCATGCTAACTTGAGTGCGAGAGAATATTAGTCCCATCATGTTTTAGAATTATGATAAGAAGTTTAAAAACTAACACAATAGAAATACTAGTTAGAAAAACATGTTAGATTAATATACTCACGTGCAAGAAAAACATTTTCTCCATAACATTCTGTAATTTATACTAATCACTCAAAAAAAGTTGTAAAAATAATCATCATCATGCTTGATCTCTTTACAATGAACATACAAGGGGTATATATATACTAGTGGGGACTTGCCCTTCGCTAGTTAAACAAAAACTAATTTTTTTTCCCTTGGGTTCTGTAACTACCACTAAATTATTACATCTACTTCTAGGATTTGTTCATCATTAGATTCCATTGTGAAGGGATCAATTTTGAGTTGTGAGGGATGCAGGAAAAGCTCCGCAGTTGGTAAGTTCTCATCAAATGCAAACATTTCTTAAAAAGGGTGCCAATGGGTTTGTGGCACAAATATTTTCATTAGAAGCTCAACCATCAAAATGAATTATACCATCAGATCTACAAGAAACTACTAATAAGCACTCAGTTATTTTCAGTGGAAGTAGGTACTATTTTCCATAGTCATAGTGCTTAATATTTTTCAGTGGTGATGGTAGGAAAGAAGGATGAAGGTTGACACATGTGTTCAGACTACAAGGAGCTCAACAAATACACAATGAAAGATAAGTATCCTATTCCTATCATTGAAGATTTGTTAGATGAATTACATGGTGTTATTTATTTTACAAAATTAGATTTTCAATCGGTATACCATCAAATTAAAATTCATGATGAAGATATTCATAAAACATTTAGGACACTTGAGGGCCACTATGAATTTCAAGTAATGCCTTTTGGCCCTAAAAATACACCATCTACTTTCTAGATTTTCATGAATTCAATCTTTCAGCTATTTTTTCGGAAGTTTGTCCTAGGATTCTTTGGTAATATATCGATCTCAACAAGACTTAGCAGGACCAGTTACATCATGTCAATAAGGTATTGGAAACTCTTGAACAACACATTTATGCCAAGCCCTCCAAGTGTGCTTTTGGGGTAAGGGAGGTATAATACTTGGGGTCATATTATGTCTCATGAAAGTGTCAAATTGGATCCTAATAAGATCCAAGCCATGGTGGATTGCCAAATACTTAAAACCCTCAAAACCCTTAGGAGATTCTTAGGGATTACATGTTATTATTGCAAATTTGTGAAGAATTATGGTAAAATTGTAGCACCACTCACAATGTTATTGAAGAAATATCCTTTTCATTGGAATGATGAAGCAACCCATACATTTGAACCATTGAAGAAGGCCATGTGTACCACTCAAGCTCTGACTACCCTAGATTTATCCAAAACCTTCATTGTTGAATGTGATGGTTCAAGGTGTGGCATAGGTGCAATACTTATGCAAGAGGGCTGCCCCATTTCATTTGAGAGTCATCAGTTCTTGAAGGTAAGAACTTATCAAAACCAACTTATGAGAAGGAAATGATGACTATTTTTCATGTAGTCAAACAATGTAGACCATATCTCATGGGTTGTCACTTCAAGGTAATGAAAAATCAAGACAACTTGAAATACTTCTTAGAAGAAAGACTATCATCTAAAGAACAACAAAAATGGGTCACTAAGATGTTGGGATATGAATTTGATATCATTTACAAAAAAGGAAAAGAAGATGTAGTAGTTAATGCACTATCTAGGAGAGATTAGTCCACAAAGGCATTGTTATATGTCATGTCCATATTATAGGAAGATTGAGTATATCAAGAAAGATAAAAATGACATAATGACATAAAGACCCACACTCTCATTCAAAATCTCTAACATGATCTAAGAATTTTAGAAAAAAAATGTATGGAATAGGGATGCATTGTGGTATAAGAACCGGTTACACTTATGCAAAAACTCTACCATTAAAAGTCAAGTTCTCTTAGAGCTCCATGCTTCTCCAGTGGGTGGCCATTTTGGATTCCTGAAAACTTATCACATAATTAAGAAAGATTTAATCTGGGAAAAATTGAAAGGAGATGTCCTGAAATTCGAGGTAGAGTGTTTGTGTGTTAGTGTAATAAGGGTGAAACTATTAAGTCTTCAAGCCTTTTGCAACCTCTATTTATTCCTAGTGAGCGGTGGGTAGAGGTTTTCATGGATTTCATCAGAAGATTGTTGAAATATGAAGGGAAAGTGTAATTCTTGTGGTTGTGGATAGACTCACCAAGTACGCTTATGTTTGTGTCTTGCCAGATCCATTTATAAAGAATACAGTTGCCATATATTTTATGAATACAATTCAAAAGCTACATGGAACACCCAAAATTTTAGTTAGTGATCATGATCCTATATTTACTACTAATTTCTGAACTGATTTATTCTCATGCTTGTGTCCTCAATTGGCTCGTAGTTCATCATATAATCCCCAATCTAATGGACAAACTAAGGTAGTAAACAAATGTTTGGAGGGGTATCTACAATGCATTGCTTCATATAATCAAGATGGATGGGTTAAGTGGCTACCACTTGCAGAATGGTGGTATAACACTTCATTTCATACTTCATGCAAAATGTCCCCATTCTTGGCATTGTACGGTTACCACCCATTATCCCTCATTTTCAACTTAATGGTCTAGCCTAAAGTAAGAATTTTAAGATCACATTCAACACCAACATGAGGTGCTCTCTAGTCTTAAGAAAACTTGGTAATGGCACAAAATCGCATGAAGAAACAAGTTGATTAACACCGTACAGTTAGAAAAGCTTTGAAGTTGGAGACTTTATTTTTGTACAATTGCAACCATATATGGCTAGGGTGTCTTGTGTGATGTAATGTTTACTCTATATGACTTTTCATTAGCACATGAATACTTGATTAAAAATAGTAAACGCTTCAAATAAGTTTATTATCTAAATGCTTTGAATTCATAATGATGTGCATTCTTGAATTTATTTCCTTACAATGTTTCCTATATCTCCCAAATGCACTAATGCTCTCACATATTTATAGATTTTTGAATTCAAATTAAGACCATATTGGTGACAAAAGTACAAATAAGGTCCAGTAACCATGGGAACCCAAAGAAGACCTTGAAGAGAGAACCTAATAAAATCTCCATAATTTTGCAATTATGGTTCAAGGGGACCAAGACACTACAATTATTTGCGGGTAAACCTAGAGCAATAGAAAAATAAGGGGAGGAGAGAGAAAGAGGATATACAAGAGGGAAATGGAGAGAACATGAAATGAATGACTAGAAAATGGGGAAACATACCAATAGGAGCCTAATTTGGACTGATAATCAACTAATGCAAAAGTTTTGTAGAATAATGCAATTATATGACTAATAACTACTCTAGTACCAAAATTAGGTGTCTAAATAATGCCCCGCCCCACGTTGATGTGTGTGCACCCATGCATGTGCAAACATATCAAAGTAAAACCAACATGGTATGGATACAAATAAACATATGGCTTTTTGTTTGGATCACTTTGAAACATATAAGAGAAAAATGCATTGAAATTTAGAAGTATACATCACTTAATCTAAAAATTTGTGCTCTTACAAACTTGCAGAAAACATGTTAATTTTGATAGTTTTCCTAACCATCAATGATATTTTGAAATCTAAAAATGAGGAATTGGAAAGAATATATCTGGTTTTGTTGGAAACTATGAGAATTCCTATAAAGTTTAGTTGGTGTTGCAACCAATATCAATATCAGCCATCCCCATACCCATATCCGTCCTCTCTAGTTATGGCTGGGGGTCATGGAGTGATAATTATATTATATGATATAGGGGATATATAAGCATATCCATATCCATATCCATATCCATATATAGGGAGCTCGACCCCCATATATACATTATATAAAGCTGAGGCAGAGGGGTGGCAAGGAGAGGGGCTCAACCCCCTCTATCTCTACTTTATAGAAATCCAAGTCTCAAAAATTTTGTTGAATCCTACATGTTTTTGTAAATACAATATTTAGTAATAAAAGTCAAAGTTGAATAAATGTGATGAAATGGAAAGAGAGTATGGTTAGGTAATATATATTATGATCTGAAGAAGTTCCATATGTTGGGTCAATCTTAGAAATCACCATGTGATTTCCCCAATATATGAAAGAAAAATAGTATTAAAGGTTGTTTCATGGCATTTTGAGATAGAATAGTTGGAATATATGCCTCCCTTATGACATGTGGGATGAAATTTTGAATCACATATCTGAAAAGAAAGAGATTACGCTCATCATGTGTAAGATAGGAAATAAAATAACTGTTGTCTAACATAGTAAGATATCATCATGGACACGTGGATATGTAACAAAAAAATCCCCACACGTTCATGTGATATAATTATAAACTACATAACTCTTAAGTATAATATGCCCCTAATGGGTGAGATGTAAACAATGAGATCCCAATGATGGTATGCCACAAGTTGCCAAATATAGTCTATGTAATCATAGGAATACTATTCCCCACATGGGTAGAGTTTGAGAAGCAATATCACATTGTTTGAATGCCCCTTAGGAAAAATATGAGAAGTGTAGTTGTATTAAGAAATTTCCTCTATAGAAAAGGTATAAGAGAGAAAACACAAAGAACGATATGTCCATATGTGGTCAAGGTATAAGAAACAAAGGAAAACACATATAATGATGTATCCCTAACTAGGAAAGATATAATAAATATAGCCCAAAAAATAATATGCCCTTACATGGGAAATATATGAACAACATAGTAGTAATCATCAAAAAATCTATCAATGTTAGACATCGGTTAAATTTCTTTCCTCTACTATAGTGATATGAATCATGGAAACATCAAAATACAACCAAAAAATGTGTATCATATGGATCATGGCATCATAAAATACACTAAGACACATGATGAAGTTTAGCATAGTAGGAAACATGTTATGTATGTAGAATAAAAGCATGGAGAAAACATCTCAAAGATGCCAATCTGATGGAAGGCTTGTCAGATGTGGAGTACATATATATGATAAAAACCACATGAACAATCAATGCATATAAGGAGGGAGCAATAATATAAAGACACATGAGACACAATAAAAACACGATAAATACTAGGTGCAAATACAATGAATACATGGTGCAAACATGTCATTTTTGTGACAAAATAGGGAGAAAGATGTGGAATAAATAGTGTAGACTTATCACATATGTGACCAAATAAATAACAAACACTAAATGCATAAATGTAATGTAGGAGATAATTTATTGTATATTAAATGTTTTATTCCTAATGTGATGTACGTTGTAATAATGAAATTTTAGAACTAGAAAAACAACCATAAACTATGCGACTCTTGATTTTTCAAATATTATGCTAACTAGAATTTGATAAAGTAAAACTAGGGTTATAGAGGAACCATAATACACACATAAACG
Source organism: Taxus chinensis (assembly GCA_019776745.2). Lineage (NCBI taxonomy): Eukaryota > Viridiplantae > Streptophyta > Pinopsida > Cupressales > Taxaceae > Taxus > Taxus chinensis. The sequence continues at coordinate 81,873 of JAHRHJ020000230.1, read as the reverse complement.
GTGTGACAAAATGTTCAAAATGTATGTAGGAATGGATCAAAACTGTCACCAAGCTACCTGGTAAATCTCAAGATATAGAACTCAACACATGATAGGTCTATGATCATGCAGTGAGTAAGACACCTTCAACATCAAAATTGTCCAAGGGGATACAAACCTGCCATCTAAGAAAATGCATTTGATCTAGGTGTTGTGATTCTATTGTTTTAACTAGAGATATGCTTTTTGGGTCAGTAACTATACGATGACTGCTTTTTGATGAGATATGCCTTCTCCTTGCCTTGAAACCCTAAATTTGTGCTTAAGACCTACAAATGGGTTAACATATATGGGGATGGAATGACTCACCACACCCCCACATATGTCATGAGTGCTAAGTTGCATACCACTACTTTGAAGAAAAATATATCCTATCTACTATTTGTGTGTGTGTGGGCATGTGTGTGTGTTTGAGCGTGCATGCGTGGGCATTTGTGTGGGTGTGTGTATGTGTGGATGTTTGTGTGGGTGTGTGTGTGGGTGTTTGTGTGGGTATGTGTATGTGTGGGTGTGTGTGTGTATGGGCGTGCTCGCGTGCACACATGTGTATATGTGTGTGTATGTGTGTGCATGTCCGCGCATGCGCATGTGTGTGTGTGGCTATGTGAGTGCTCACATGCGCACATGTGTGTGTCTCTATGTGTGTGTGCATGCATATATCTACATGCACGTACATGCGTGTGTGTATGTGTGTGTTTGTGCGCATGTGTGACACACACACACACACACGCACGCACACACATAGATACACACATGCACACACGCACACACACACACACACATACACACGCACACACATGCACACATACACACACCCACACACACATGCACACACCCACGCACGCACACACATGCACACACACACCCACATGCGCACAATGTCAACACTAGAATTTTCCTCCATAATTTATGTTTCATTAATGTATCTATTATGAATAAGGTGTTATTAAGTATAGTTAGTAGTAGCGTCCACTAGAAGATAAAGGTGATGCCAATACACGATGACACCAATAAAGTACAGTACGGTAACAATCAAAGTACAATAGGAATGTTGTAGTCAATGTAAAAAGTAAATATTTGTCGTAAGTGGTCCTGGTAATGTTAAAATGTCAAAGTTAGGGTAAGTAGAGAAGTAGGGTCAACATGGTTATGAATTAGAAATATTATATTTGTACTAAATACAATGAGTGATGTCATAAATATTTTGTATATTTTATTTGTATAAAGTCTAAAAAGGTGGAACCCATGTGAAATGATAAGGTTTATCTTATCTTAAAAGATAAGCCTACATGTAAAGATAAGAGTTTAGGCATGGAATATGATTAGCCAGAAGATATTTCCTATCATATCTTAGAGATAGGGTGGATAAGCCTGAAAGTTCTATAAATAGAGAGGCCACTCCCCATCATTTAACATAGAATAAAGTTATAATTATTATATGAATAAACAAGTCATTTTGAAGGTGTGTTAAGGAAGCCATCAAAATGTGTAACTGTGAAGTATCTCCCAGAGTTACTATTGGAAGACAAATGGAGTTGGTAACTCTTGAGTAATTTATAGGTGAGATTGTATTAGTATCATGTTAATAATATAATTTATATTTGTATTTCAGATATGTTATCATTCCTTTATATTATAAACTGTGGTATTCTTGTGTTATGTCTGTTACTGTATTTCTAGATTATTACCACCAAACTAAAAGCTGTGCATTACTGAAATAATCATAGCACGAGGAGTTCCCGGTGAAATATTATCATAGTGCCAGATTGGTATTGACATTTTAGTTACGTTGCCGAGACCATTCCTCGTTGGTGGATTTTCTGAAGAGATATTCCCACTTAGTCAGAAATCATTTGGAGGGTAACCTTGTTTTTACCATGAATAGTATTTACCACAATAAAGTCACTTTTTACCATGCATAGTATTTACCATAGTAAAGTCACTTTTTATCGTGCATAGTATTTACCACAGTAAAGTCACTTTTTACCATAGTATTTACCACAGAAGAATAGTATTTACCTTAGTAAGTCAAGTTTTACCATAGTAAATGTAAGTTTACCGTGGTCATTCCTATTTTACCGCAGAAAGGTGTAAAGTCACTTTCTATTGTAGTGGTTCCAATTATTTGTGCACATAAGTCTTACTGATTGTACTTGTGGGTTGGTATTTCACTGTGGTTACTTTTGAAAATGGGAAAAATTCTTGTTTTTTCAGTGCAATCTAATGAAGATGCTCCCTCTTTCATTCAAGAGTTTAAACGATCTTGCATTTGTAATGGCCTCATAAGAAGGGAACAATGGACTAAATTTTTTCCTACCTTTTTGGATGGTTCAACCCTTAGGTGGTTTGAAACACTAGGTGATAATGTTAAAAATTCATGGGATTTATTAACTGAAAGTTTTCTTGAAGAATTTGGTGCACAACAGAAGTATGCAGATCTCATGATCAAGATCACAAAGCTAGCCCAAGGAGAGAAGGAGAAGATCAAAGACTATCATGCTCGTGCTCTGGAATTAAGGAGGAAGCTCGATGCCCAGATCTGGAAGGAAGGATTAGCGGATGGGTTAATGAATGGCATGGATAATCTCCTCTGCAAACACTTCATTCTTGGGATGAAGCCAAAGATCAGACAACGAGTCAAGTATGACCTCCCAACGACCCTCGAACAAGCAAAGGAGATTGCAAGAAGGAAAGAAGAAAGCATGGAAGAGGAGCCCAAAGAAATTGTTATTAAGGTGGAGCCTACACCAACACCTTTGGTCCAGATGCCACAACCACTCTCGGTGAGCACAAATATTCCCTCTAGTACATCTGTTGAGTATGAGGATCTCCTTAGGAAAATGGGTCAGTTAACTATTAATCTTCTTCAAGGAAAGGAATTTAGTTCCCAAAGTTCTTAGGGAGGAGATATAGGTCCAAAAAGAAATATATCTAAAGTTGTATGTTATGGTTGTCATAAAAAGGGTCATTATAAGTATAATTGTCCATATAGGGCCTCTACATCTGGTACAAGAGATAATGATAAAGGAAAAACACCTGTGAATTCTTTTGATGTAGTAGATAGGATCATAAATAATGAAGTAGATGTGCTTGTGACAAAAAAGAAAGAAAGAAAAAGATAACCAAGATGGAAATGATCCTAAAATGATGAAAGGAGAGACTAGTAAGAAACATAGGAGAAGAAAGTTGGGTGTGCAGGATTTTCTGATTTCACAGGGGCAAGGACCATACTCCATCTTAGAAGATCTATCCAAGCATCCTGCAAATATTACATATGGACAACTTCTTGCTATGTCTTCTGAGAAGAGGAGAGAGCTGTGGAGTGGACTCAATGCTCGATGAAGGAAGGAGGTTGAGGTCCCTGTTTTGGAAGCAGAGGTGGATCCCTACACTCCACAAGCTGAGGTATTATGTAATGGAATTTCAATTCATGATGTCTTAGTAGATGGAGGTGTTGCAGTTAATGTAATGACCGAGTCTGTAATGAATATGTTGGGTTTAAAAATTGATCGCCCCTCGACACTTATGTTAAGGTCATTAAATAAGGGAAAAACTAAACCAGAAGGTGTTGTTTCAAATGTGGCAATATATGTCATGGGTGTTGTATGTGTGGTAGAATTTTAGGTAATGAAGAATGGTATTGTTGTGTACCCAATGTTGCTAGGAAGGCCATGGATAAGGAGAGTTCATGCAAGAAACTAATGGAATGAAGGCTTCATGACACTTGGACGTGGTAGAGAGGGTGAAGATAAATGTGATCCCTCGACATCATATGGCGGGACCTGTGGATTCAAGTGATGAAACTGATGATTGGACATCCTCTGATTACTCTAGTTCCAACGAAGTGGACACAGAAGATGAAGAAAGTGAGGTGGATGTGTCAGTCATGGATATCCTTCTAGTCACACCGACTCATGAACCCATAAAATTATCTGAAGAAGAAATTGATGATCGTCTCCAACAAATAAAAATTGGTGATGTTGTGATGGAAACTGAGAAGGAATCCTACCTCCAACTCTTTAGAAGGTACATGCACTTATTCACTTTTGATTACAAGGAACTCTGCCAAGTAAGTTGGGTAGAACATTCTATTGAGCTGGTAGATGGTGCTAAGCCAATAAAGTAAATGCCATATAGAATGAATCCTAATTTTTCCAAGACTGTAAAAGAAGAAATAGATAAGTTGCTTGATGCAGATTCATATTTGCTGTGGAGAATTCAGAATGGGTTTCTCCCATTGTGATCTCAATAAAAAAGAATGGGAAGCTACACATTTGTGTTGATTACAGGAAGCTCAACAAGGCAACAAAGAAGGATCATTACCCTCTTCCATTCTCAGACCAGATCTTGGATGAAGTAGCTGGCCAAGAGTGTTATAGTTTTACAGATGGATATAGCGGGTACAACCAAGTTCGTATAGTGGAGAAAGATCAGCTCAAGACTATGTTCACCACTCCTTGGGGAACATTTTCTTATAGAGTTATGCCATTTGGGTTGTGTAATGCTCCAACAACATTCCAATGCCTAATGAATAGGGTGTTTGAACCCTACATTGGAAGCTTCATCAGAGTATTCCTAGATGATTTTTACATCTACGGGAGCAAAATGGACCACCTGCACCAGATGGAGGCAACATTTAAAAGGTTAGATGAAGCACAAGCCTCACTAAACCCTACAAAGTGTGTCTTTGGATGTTCTAAAGGTGTCTTGTTAGGACATGTTGTATCTAGAGATGGTATTGGTACTGATCCTGATAAAGTTTCAAAAATTAAACAGTTACCATTTCCTATGAATAGAAGTAAGTTGAGATCATTTTTAGGCCATGTGGGTTACTATAGAAGGTTCATCAAGAATTTCTCAAAGATTGCACAACCATTAACCCAGTTCTTGAAGAAGGATGTTGCTTATGAGCCAGGAGAAAAGGTGCATGAAGCTTTTGAACAACTAAAGGAAGCTTTGGTGTCTTCACCTATTTTAAAGAATCCAGACTGGAGCAAGCCATTCATTGTATATACTGATGCTTCAGATGCAACACTAGGGAGTACTTTGAGCCAAAAGGATGAAAATGGGAATGATCATCCGATTTACTTTGGGAGTAGACAAATGAGCAGTGTTGAGGTAAATTATACTGTAACTGAAAAAGAGGCTCTAGCTATCATTTTTGTTGTAAAGAAGTTTAGAAATTACTTGCTAGGGAAGAAATTTATAGTTGTAACAGATCATCAGGCTCTAAAATATATTGTGAATAAGCCTAACCCATCAAGAAGGATAACAAGGTGGATAATTTTACTACAAGAATTTGAATTTGATATTATAGATAGGCCAAGAAAGAAGCATGTCAATGCAGATGCACTCTCTCGAGCCTATGATGGTTTGGGTTCATCTTGTGATGATGATGATTTCCCAGATGCAACATTATTATCCCTTGACACAATCCCTAGTGAATACATAAATATTTGGAATTATCTGAATGATTTCAAGTTTCTTGATGGTGCCAATGCAAAGACTAAGAGGAAGATTACTCAAGCAAGTCATCCATATTCTATTCTGCATGGAGTATTATTTTGGATAGGGCCTGATGGATAGTACAAGAGGGTAGTTGGACGTGATCAAGGAAAGGAGCTAATTGAAGAATTCCACAATGGTACATGTGGAGGACACTTCTCTAGACAACTTACAACAAGAAGGATCTTGGATGCAGGTTATCACTGGCCAACTCTTTTTAGAGATTGTTATAATTATTGTAAGACATGTGATATTTGTCAATCACATGGGAATCGTAAGACTTCATCAGCTCCATTATGTCCTATTCTTCCACTTGGTCCCTTTGAAAAGTGGGGAATAGATATTGTAGGTCCACTTCCAACTACCCCACGCCAAAATAAGTATATTGTAGTTGCCACTGATTATTTAACCAAGTGGGTTGAAGCTAGACCCTTGAAAACAACTTCCATGGATGAAGTGGCAAGGTTCATGTATGAACGCATTGTCACCAGATTTGGTTGTCCATTAGAGATTGTAACAGATCAAGGAAGCCACTTTATTAATGAGGTGGTAGAAGCCCTAGTAAACAAGTTTTCTATTAAGCATAGGAAGGAAACAACTTACAAGCCAAGCACAAATGGACAGGTAGAGCGAACAAATTATGTATTGTGCCAAATCCTAGCAAAAGATGCAGCTTTGCAGATGCATAAGTGGGATAAAAGGATTCATGCAACATTATGGGCATATAGGGCAACATCAAAGTCAACAACAAGATACTCCCCATTTCAGTTGGCTTATGACATTGATCCAGTTCTTCCTATTGAATTTGATATCCCCACTGTGAGAGTTATGAAAAATGAAAGGATGGATGAAAGTGATTCGGTAAGAGAAAGGTTGGTACATCTTCATTTGTTAGAGGAAATGAGGGAAATAACGAAGGATACAAGTTATAAGAAGACGATGAAGAAGGAATACTTTGATCAAAAGATCCTCTGGTCTCCATTTCAAGTGAATGACTTGGTTCTAGTATATGATTCCTGATACAAAAAGAGAAGGCATAGAAAACTTCTTCCAAAATGGATGGGACCCTACAAAATAGTAGTTGTGCATGAAAATGGTACATATCAACTGGAGGAATTGGATGGTACTCCCATTACGAAATGGGTCAACCACGACAAGTTAAATATTTTCCAGGCACCAGCTTCAGAATGTCCATAATAGTCTACTCTGAGGACGAGTAGAAGCTAGGGAGGGGGAAGATGTCAACACTAGAATTTTCCTCCATAATTTCTATTTCATTAATGTATGTATTATGAATAAGGTGTTGTTAAGTATAGTTAGTAGTAGCATCCACTAGAAGATAACGACACTGCCAGTATGACACCACCAATAAAGTACAGTACGGTAACAGTTAAAGTACAATACGAATGCTGTAGTCAATGGTAAAAAGTAAATATTTGTCGTAAGTGGTCTCGGTAATGTTAAAATGTCAAAGTTAGGGTAAGTGGATAAGTAGGGTCTACATGATAAAGAATTAGAAATATTATATTTGTAATAATGACAAGGAGTGATGTCATAAATATTTTGTATATTTTATTTGTATAAAATCTAGAAAGGTGGAACCCATGTGAAATGATGAGGTTTATCTTATCTTAGAAGATAAGCCTACATGTAAAGATAATATTTTAGGCATGGAATATGATTATCCAAGAGAGTTTTCCTATCCTATCTTAGAGATAGGGTGGATAAGCCTGAAAGTTCTATAAATAGAGAGGCCACCCCCCTCATTTATCATAGAATAAAGTTGTAATAATTATTATATGAATAAAGGAGTCATTGTGAAGGTGTGTTAAGGAAGCCATCAAAATGTGTAACTGTGAAGTTTCTCCCAGAGTTACTGTTGGAAGGCAAGTGGAGTTGGTAACACTTGGAGTAATTCATGGGTGAGATTGTAACAATATCATGTTAATAATATAATTTACATTTGTATTTCAGATCTGTCATCATTCCTTTATATTATAGACTGTGGTATTCTTGTGTTATGTTTGTTACTGTGTTTCCAGATTACTACCACCAAACCAAAAGTTGTGCATTACTAAAATAATCATAGCACGAGGAGTTCCCAGTGAAATATTATCATAGTACACACGTGCACACACTTCCTGCGCGTGAGCACACCCACACATGCCTGCACCCAGTATAGTGCGTGTTCGTAGGCACTGCACTCATGCGGGAACACATGGACGCACAAGTGTGTGTGTGTGTGCACCGCATGCACACACAACGTGCATGTGCACTTGCATGTGTGTGCATGTGTGTTTTTGTGTATGTGGGTGCTTGCGTGTGTGTTTGTGTATGTGCGTGGGTGTCTGCGCACACCCGTGCGTACAGCGTGCGGGTTACAGTGTGTGCGTGTGCGTGTTTGGGTGAGTCTGGGTGGTGTATGCGTGTGTGCGGGTGTGTGTGTGTGTATGTTTATGTGCACATGTGCTTGTTTGGGTACGTGCGTGGTGTGTAGTGTGTATGTGTGTTGTGTGTTTATGTGTCTGCCTATGCATGCACGTGCACACACATGTGACCATTTATTTGAATTCCCACTCAATTGATCCAAAATTACCACATAGGGCGACTAAGACATGTTACCAATTGGTAAAGTGACAATTAGAAGTATAAGGAACATCTTTGTAGGGGTTTGACAAGTATGGTGTTGAACTTGTCTTGAACCTACAAACTTGTCTAGGGTGTGAAAGGAATCATGTGTATTACAAGTGGAAGTGTGTACACATGTTTAATAACATGTGAATTGATTTTGGAGTAGCTGAGATGGAGAATGATTGTCATCTAGTGTGAATAAGGTGTGAGATAGAGAAAGAGAGTGCCTTAAGTTGGTAAATTTATGTGTAGATGGGATATATGTTAGGATAATCTCGAAACTCTATATTGCCAAGTGCTTAGACCAAATTTGAAGTAATAAAATTACCTCCTTTTCATATAGGATTCACAAATGCTTGATTAAAGAAAATGCAAACCTCACATCTTGATCATAGGATGGTGGTGCAAACTCTTAAATGTTTGTGCCAACCCACGTGAAACTTGCAATCACATGACAACAACACGTAAATCAATGCTTGATAATGGTGTATAAAAATTGTAATTTAATTTTGAAAAACTCTATATTGAAAAGTTTTGAATAAAGAGAAACATATGCAAGCACGGCTACACCTTATCATTCATGTTGAATCATGCCCTTAGTTTTTCGAATGAGAAGAGTGTCATGGGGATCGCCACCATGCAAATTGAGTGTTGATCTCTTGTTAACAATTCTACATTGTTGTTAGCATGCAACATCTTGTTGAATTTTGAACCATCTTGCCTTTCCATAGAATAATCTAGCCTTGCCGATCTCACAAAACACCCAAAATTTTCTTTCCTGTAGCACAATCTAGCCTTTCTAGTAGCATGATTTTTTTTGAGATACAATGTAGCCTTGCTTGTAGCACAATCTAGCCTTTTTGGTAGCATGACTACTTTGGAATTGCCATCTTGCCTTGCATGTAGCACAATATAACATTGTCGGTACCATGACATGTCATTGAAGATTAAATTTTTAAGATGTTGAGATCAAGTATCAAGTCTATGTATGTGACAAGACTATTAAAAGCTTGTCCAACCCGAATAAATTATTCTATCAATTATGTTAAATGTCAACAATTTGTCTGAATGTGTATTCTTAGTTGAAATATGTATGAAAATTTGAACAAGCTCACAATACACCCCCTTTTGGGATGAGGGATGCTTCCATATGTCATTGAACTCAAAGGGGAAAAGCAGTGAACTGTATCATGAGTAAAAAAGATATAGATTTAAAACATACACACAAGAAACTTGGGTCTACTTTAATCATACAAGTATGGAAGCATACAAGAATACATGTGATAAATCGATATAGAAAAATATCATTATCAACACAAAATAAACATGCAACAAGTAGATGTACTAAATAGAATCAAACAATATAGCCATCTAGTTAAACACCATACAATAGCTAAACTGAGCACACATGTCATAAAGTATAAGTCAACACAAGACATCTAGTAACTAACTTTGGATCACCAATGAATAGGAGTGTGAAAGATATAACCTAAAAAAACTCTATATAAAATTCCCTTGATGTAGGCATGCCCCATTGTGGAAGATTGGCCCTGGGTATAAGACTAAGATGTTGCGAAGCATATGTGTGTAAGTCCATGTAAAATGCATATCCTGTAGCAAACTCATGTATATACTTAGAAGAAAGTGCATAAGGAAGTAGATATATAAAAATGTAAGCATGATATTTGAGTCTATGTATCAACAACACGAATCACACGCAGAAAGTGGTTTTGTATTTTTGGAATATCTTTTTTTTTTGTATTTGATTGCGTATTTGAATATATGAACAAAGCTAGAGTGTGCCAGGGCTTGGGTTATAGGATCTAGATAATTAGTTTTGGTTTTACCTTTACCTTTTAAATGACATAGTTATAATTTTACACATGTTACTACCAAAATGTATGCATAATGCATTGAAACTAACCATTTTCTATTTCTTTCATGTTGTTGACATCCTTTTAAATATTTTATATTGTTTAGTATTGATTTTTTAAAATATTAGAAACAAATTTAATTCTTTTTGTTATTCTTATGTGCAGACTTTGCGTAGACGTTACAACGAAGTTCAATTGAATGTGCTTAGCCATTACAAAGATGGACAATCAAGTAAAAGATGATTCCACAAAAAATCATTTAATTTTCCATTTGTGGGTTAATTTTTTGTGAATTTCAATCTTATTATCATGAACCTTATGACGAACTCTTATTCTACAAAGTTGAATATTAAAATGATAGATTACTCTTATGAAAATATATTTTGACTCTTATAAAATATTTTTTAAAAAGTTATTCTATACAATTAGAGAGGTTAAAAAAAGTATAATGTTAGTTTTATTAATTGAAAGCATGATGTTACATGTATTTTTATGGGGGATGTAATGTCAAGGATTATCATTAATCATTGTATCAATTAAACCAAAAGAAATCAAATTGTGGGGCACATTAATTTTAAATTTAAGAAAGTAATATGATTTTACAATTACTTTTATCTCCTAAATAAATGAGGGTGTTTTAAGGCTCAACCCAAAAAAATAAAAATCAAATAAATTACACTTTGGCACATTGTTTTGCCATATAAACCTAAAATACAGAGAAATAGATTCTCACCCCCAACCCAAACTAAGAATAAGTTATAGCCTAACCCATAAAACACCCAAATAAAAAATTAAAAAATTAAAAATTAAACATAGTAGTATATGCAATTTAGTAGTTCATTCTTTACTTGGTACTATGGTAGGCATGCTTATCTTTGAGGCATTTGCCATTTGTATCTAAAACATTCTTATTTGTATCTAATAGGTATTTGTATCTAAAACATTCTTATGTAATAGGTATTCAATGTTTGTGGATGGATAATAGGTATTCATCGTCTACTCAAGCTCAATGCTTCCACCGTCTCTTATTTTCTATTATCCTTTTCTCAAGAATGTTAGTTGGAAGAATTTGTTTGAAATTGCCTTTCAACATCTTTGAATTATAATATTTGACATAGACCTTGGTGGAATGACCTCTATAATTGTTTTAAAGGTGGAAATGTGGTTAGTTCATGGAGTTTTGGTACGAGAGATGATATGAAAGTAGGATCATTTATTCTCACTTATTTTTTTGGTGTACCGTATAGGGTAAGAATATTCTTACAAATTGCTTTTTTTTTTAACAATTGATTATTAATACATAATAAGTTTCTTTTGGTATACTTTTCCCTTTTTGTTAACTGAAATTGCATCACTTTAGCTATATTCAGTTGTTCATAAATACACTTACTTTCACTTTTGGGTTTTTTAGGACATCCATGACACCTTTGTAAATGTCACGCCCCACTTGGTGCGAGTTCCAAACATGCTAAAAGACAAGCAAATATCTTGATTGAAGATGAAAAAGGTAATGAAGTGGTATTTTTTTTAATAAAGAGATATACAACGGTCAAACAAATACTTATTACGAAGGCAACGAGACTAAGTTGAAAATTTTGACAAAGCGGAACCAACCCGCAATAGTAAATAGCTTAGAGGATTAAAAAAAATATTCACACTGTTAAGACATCATCATAAAAGCGGCAAGAGAGACAAGAAGTTGGCTTCACGTCATTTTTTCCAGTTGCATGGATTACGACATATTTATTTATTTTAAGAATTATGTCGATGATTACTATCGTAATGACAGTGCAAAAAAAAACTCCACTTGCGACAATAACATATTGCATGCGAAGGGGTGGTGAGGTGAGAACAACGATGTTTGCGGGAAGACAAAATAACACCATGGCGGTCATGGGTCCCATCTTGCCTCCATAATGGACTCATGCCCTCAATGAAGAAAATGAGGGTAAAAAGAATAATAATTTTAATTAATTAAATTATTTAATTGTCTCACTAAGGGAAATCCACAACCTGAGTTAAGTTAATTATATAAATTTAAACCATTTAAATTTAATTAACCCATTACGCTAACTTACCCGAAAACAACTAAATTTAATTTAATTACTTTAATCATCTCGCTAAGGGGATCCCCCATATCATAAACTAAGTCAGATAAATAAATCTAACCATTTAAATTTATTTTACCCCAAAGCTTAACTTCACCCAAAAATATGAAATATCCCTTGTGGGATACCCCTTAAAAATGCACAAAATATTGAAAAATTGCAGCCAAATAAAATATTGATTTTTGCATATTTTTACAGTTAGGGCAGTGATCACTAGAAAATTAATATCTCCCAAAATATCCACCCAAATTACTTGAAAATTTAAAGAGAGCTTGCTAATAATATAAATAACATAAGAAAATTGTTTTTGGAATTTTTCAGATAATAAAATGCTGCCAGAAAATTACAGTGTGCCCTAGATAGCTGGAAAACTTCTAAACTTCATAACTCTCCGATTACAAGTGCAAAAATTATGAGATTTTGGAAATAACATTTAGAAATATAGGAGATGATATTCCAACCTTCAGATTTGAATTCATACCACTAGAAACCCTGCAAATAAAGGCTACAATATTCCAAACAAGTCACCTAGCTTGGAAAAGGGTTGAAAATTGATGAAAATGCCTTCAAAGTGATGCTAGTCCCTGCTCAAATGGCTGCCGTAAATCTGATCTAAAAACCCTCTAATTATCTTCACCAAATGTATCCAAAACCCTCTAAACCCTTCCTTAAGATAAAACCCTGAAAATATCTCTGTAAATCAGCTCTGAAAACAACTCCAAAGTGACAAGTTAGGGTAGATCTATCACTACCGAAGAATGCCCTGCTAGCTAGGGATGGATCTCTCACGACTGAAGCTAGGGTTCCTGTGGGATTTCACTCTACAAGCTATAGATTTATCAAAATAATAGTTGCACATGCAAGAAGATAATTAGGTATGTAAGAATCCTTTTCCTTTTTCCCCCAACTCCTTATATAACTTCTCCAAGGCAAAAGAGCCCCAATAAACCCTAGTCGCATTTTCCCCTTGGAAGGGCCGATAAAATAAAAGTAACTTAAGTTACTTTTCACTTTTTAAGTCGCCATGGTCCAAAAGTGACCCCCAAATGCAAAATTAGATATTAGTACCATGTGGCCCCTTTCTAACGACAAAACGTAACATCTAGTCCTTCCAAAACACTTTTTTGCATATGTCAATGAAGAATTATAACAAAATGGACTAGATATTCATACCCAATAGCTCCCAGTGCCCAAAGCCCCTTGGGTATGACCAAGGCTTGGACTTGAATTGGCCTTTAGGCCTTTGGTGTAGGAAAGGGGACATTACAAAATATTCTAAGATCAACTTAATTAAACAACTTTAAGAAATCATCATAATAAAATAAAACACCCATATCCCTTAAGTCATGCAAACTTAATCACAACCATTGGATTATTTAAATCTCGACCATAGGATTAATTTTTCCCTAAAATCAAAAGGTGAGGATATAATTGATAAAAACCTAAGCTTATTATTTTCATTTCCTCTCCACTCCATTTCATTTGAGTCTCTTTAAATTTTCTTTTTTTGTTTTTTAAGGAAGGAAGAATTCAAGGATTCAAGGGCTTATGTTGATAGGGTTTCAAAGTTCCAAGCTATTTCATTTGGACAACAATGGCAGATCAACAAGATCTGCAACTTTTTTTATTGGAAAAGTATTAGTTTATAGTTTATTTTTGAAGCTCACATCCAAGGAAAGAATACTTGAATTTTTATTTATTTTAAAGAGAGATGGAGATGCATTTTATCATATTCCTTGCGCGCGCGCACACACACACACACACACACACACACATGCAAGTAACATATACATATTCACATACATACATAGAAATATTATTTAACATTCACACATGTATACATTACATATACACATACATACATAGATACATATACATATACAATGTATTGTACATGTGGTGTGTGTGTGTGTTTGTGTGTGTGTGTGTGTGTGTGTGTGTGTGTGTGTGTGTGTGTTTTTGTGTGTATTTATGTATGTATATGTACAATATAATATATGTATATATACATATACATGAATACATATAATTCCTTTATACATACATAATTTTAATCTTTTACATTCCCAAAAGAGGATACACAACATATACATACAAGAGATATTTACAACTTGAAAGTCAAATATGTATCCTCCTCTCAAGAGGAGACAACATGCCAAATTTTTGGCTCAAAACATAATAAAAATTCCAAAATTTGTAACTCTGCAACTATTTAGAATCACTCCACTTAGCTCCCAAAATAGCATGTAAGTTTCTTCAAATCACAAGAAAGGTGTTTGGTTGACCACCCAACCAATTGACATCATTACATGCCACCAAGGAGTCCAAGGTGGCATGCTAGCCTCCCCCCAAGCCCATGGGAAAGAGGCAACTCACTCCACTTAGCACATAGGGATAGATTGAATGCACACAACAAATTTTAATACCATTTTTAATTCATTCAAAAACATAAATCAACCAAGAAAACATGCTAAGAATCTCCAAGCTTCTAGCTTTGGGAAGAGGGGATGGGAATCCCAATTTCATGTTTCATAAACCATACCAAAACAACCATAAAATCCCCCTTATCTCTCCATATTTTCACCATCTCCTTATCACTCCAAAACTCCCCTTATCCCTCCAAACTCCCCCAAGAAGGATTTTCAAACAAAATGTTTCCTTCTTGAGGGTAGGGATGAATTTCCAACCCAAATGGAAATCCATCCCTACCTACAAACCAAATGTAGGAGGGTTCCCAAATAGAGTGGAGGAAAATTCCTCCCTCTTCCCATACAAGCTCCCAAAACCCACACCCCTCAAGGGTGGGTGGAGCAAAAATAACAACACATAATGTACATTTCCACCATTCATATAACACACATTGCAAGGTAAAATTCAAGTAAGAAAATAAAGGTGTACAAGATCTACCTTGTATTTCAAAGCCAAATTCCAAATATGCTTCCAAGTATCCAAATCTCTCACCAAGCTTCCAAGCTCCTTTCCCAAAATTCTCAAAGCAAAAGAACCCCATTCCATGGAAGTGAGGGGTTAAAAAGAAAGAAGCCACCAAAGACAAGAAATGGGAAGGTGAAAAATGTCACCTTCCACCAAAACCCCAACCAATGGAAAATCCACAAAATTTCACCCAAAAAGAATAAAGGAAATTTCAAAAATAGCCCAAGCAATCATGAGGGAATTTCCCAATTCCCATACATTCCCAAAATCAAAGAGCTCCATAAATTATGAAGTGTGTGGGGATGGGAAAAATGAGCCAATGGGCCTCATTTGCATTGAAAAGAGCCCACCCACCCATAGGGATGGGGGTTAGGGCCTCTTTTCCATGCAAATGAGGTCCCTTTCTTGCCATTTACCCTTCCTAAATGGCACATTTTTCCCAAATCCGAGTTTGGGAAAAATGTGGCATTTAGGAGGGGCAATTAGGCTCACCTAATCCATGATTAGGTGGCCTAATCCACCTAACCTCTACACATCATCCCAAAACCAAAAATAAGATGCTAGAACCACATGAAAAGGGGAACATTAACACTTAGTAAGCAATAAACCAAGGAGACATAATAATTAGCAAGTAGATAAGCAACAATACATTTCATCACCATGATGGAGGAAAGATAAGGTTCACAACATAAAAACCAAGAAACCAACATGAAAAACCACAACAAGAGAAAATGGGGTGTCGTAATCAATAAGAAGAAGAAGAGGTTTGGCCTTTAGGCCTTTTTGTGCTAAGTTGGAGTGTGTACCTTGAATCCCACATTTTCCTCATGATTCATTTCTTTTCACCTACATAACTCAATGTAAACCTCATACATACCCAATATGATAATAAAATAGGATATGATAATATGCATCAAAATCAACATCCATACAATGCATGCTAAGCTAGAAGTATATCAACAACATGAATCATCCACTGAATGAAACAATATAATCATCATCATACATCAAATATGGATCAAATATCAATACCAAAACATGTCAATAATAACACATGATATCATCATCATAACATAATATATGTAAATGAATAGTGGCATCGTGTGCCTCATAGTCAACATGTGATCAAGTGTTAGCATCCTAATGCTATCAATACGATATCATGAATAGTGTCATATCATACAGTGTATCAAAGCAGTAAACATCCTATCAAGAAACAATGTCATGTGATAATGTCCCATTAAAATAAAAAAACAAGTAATAATGTCCCTGTCATCATGATAGTATAGATACAATGAGTCACACACGACCAAAATGAGAGCATTGAAAAATGTGGGCACTACATCCCCCTCCCCTAGGAACCGACTTCCTCTGGGAAGTCACTGAAAGAGGTAAGGATATCAGGCCCACAATGGTGTCACATCCTCCCAAGTAGCTACAGTCTCATCATACCTGTCCCACTGAACTCTAACCTGGTCCAGGTCATGCCCCCAAAGGGCCAGCCTCCTGTGCTCCAGAATACACATGGGCTCCAAAGTCCACTGACCTTCGGCCTCCACCTGCAAGGCCGACCAATCCAAAACATGAGTTGTATCAGGAACATACTTCCACAACACTGAGATGTGAAACACGTCGTGTGCCCGAGATAGGCATGGTGGCAGAGCTAGGTGATAGGAAACTGGACCAATAGTCTCCAAGATCTCAAAAGGTCCAACAAATCGAGGGGATAACTTAGAGCCCTTTCCATAATGGATTGGACTCTTGTGTGGACGCACCCTGAGAAACACCTTGTCACCCACAAGGAAGTGACGCTCTACCCTCTTCGTGTCAGCATATGCCTTTTGGCATGCACGAGCCTACTCTAAACATTGTTGAATGAGAACAACCTACTGCTCCATATCCTGAAGATATGTGGGACCAAGAACAATCCTATCATCTAACCTGTCCCAACTCAATGGTGTCCTGCAAGGTCTCCCATACAAATCCTGATAAGGTGCCATGCCGATGGAGCTGTGAAAACTATTGTTATAAGAAAACTCAACCAGATAAAGGTAATGCTCCCACTTCATCTGTTGATCCATCACATACATCTGAAGCATGTCCTCAAGTACCTGGTTCACCCTCTCTGTCTGCCCATCTGTCTGAGGGTGATACATTGAACTGAAATTAATCTGAGTCCCCAAAGCTTCCTGAAAAGAGGTCCAAAACTCAGAAGTGTAAACTGATCCACAATCACAAATGATCATCCTAGGTATACCATGCAATCTCACTACATCATCCATAAATACATGTGCAATGACAACCACATTATATGATACCTTCATCAGAGAGAAGCGGGAAACCTTGGTCAACTTATCCACCGTCACCATGATGGCATCATGATGAAACAATGAAGTGGGAAGACCAACAATAAAATCCATGGACACCACGTCCCACTTCCACTCTGGAATATCATGAGGGTATAGAAGACCGACAGGATGAGAATGCTCAGCCTTCACCCTCTGGCACTCAAGACAATGGGCTACGAAATCTGCAATATCATGGCATAACCCTGGCCAAAAGTAAAGTTGCCTCAAGTCTGTGTGCATCTTCTTCACCCCCAGATGGGTGGAGTAAGGTGCCCAATGTGCCTCAGAAAGAACCAATCTACCCAAATCACCTACTCTAGGCACATAGATGCACCTCTGAAACCAAAGAATACCATCAGAATCCAAAGTGCACCCTGCATACTTTCCAAATAAGGGCCCTCAAGACCAAACCATCTTCCTGGCTCCCTGATAGAATCTATCACCTTGAAGCTACTGAAGTATCCTTGCCTCTGAGATCTGATCATAATGTCAAGGAGAAATCTCATGTCACCGCCTACTCAAAGCATCAACGATGACATTCTCCTTCCCCTTGATGTACTGGATGTCCATGTCGTACTCACAGAGGAACTCCATCCAACGCCACTGTCAGGCATTGAGGTTGGGCTGTGAAAAGATATGTTGAAGGCTCAAATGATCTATCCTCAATACAAAGGGCCTACCTAGAAGGAAATGCCTCCAATGAACCAACAGCATGAACCACTGCTGCAAGCTCAAGATCGTGAGTGGGGTAATTAAGTTTCGTAGTCCTTGAGCTTACGAGACTCAAAAGCAATAATACGATGCTCCTGCATGAGCACCACTCCAAGTCCCTCAATAGATGCATCTGTGCAAACCACAAAGTCAGCCAAAGGATCTGGAACTGCAAGGATGGGTGCAGTAGTCAATCACTCCTTGAGCAGCTGAAAATCCTACTCGCACTTCTCTGACCAACAAAACTTCTTCCCTTTGCACTGAAGGGAAGTAATAGGATTGGAAATCCTAGAAAATTCCTGAACAAAATGACGGTAGTAACCAGCTAACCCCATAAAGCTCCTAACCTCTGTCACTGTGGTGGGGGCTGGCCAATCAATGATAGCACAAATCTTCGAGGGATCTACTGAGATACCCTCACCTGTGATAATGTGCCCCAAGTACTGAATCTCAGTCTGAAAGAAGGAACACTTCTCCAAATTCCCAAACAACTGATGCTCCCTCAAAACCTGTAATACCTGTCTCAAGTGCTCTTGGTGCTCCTCAATCAAGTGAGAATATATCAAGATGTCATCTAGAAACACAATGAAAAATCTATCCAAAAAGGTCCTGAAAACCCCATTCATGAGGCTCATAAAAACTGCAAGTGCATTCTCTAGACTGAAAGGAACCACTGTGAACTCGTAATGCCCATACCGAGTCTGAAAAGGCTGTCTTGTGGATGTCTGCCTCTGTGATGTGCAACTGATGGTATCCTGAATTCAGATCTATCTTGGAGAACACTTTGGCTCCCCTCATCTGATCAAACAAATCATCTATATGGGGCAGAGGATAACATGGTTCTTCACCGTTACCTTGTTCAACTGTCAGAAGTCAACACACAAACGAAGGGACCCATCCTTCTTCTTCACAAAAATCATTGGTGCACCCCAAGGAGACACACTAGGTCAGACAAGGCCCTTCTCTAAAATATCCTCTAACTAAATCTTGAGCTCATGGAGCTCAGGTGTGGTCATCTTGTATGGAGCACGGGACACAGGTGCAGAACCCAGAACAAGATCAATAGAAAATTCCACCTCTCCCCATGGGGGTATACCCAGGAGCTCACTAGGGAAAACATCTACAAACTCTCTCAAAATAGGGTGCTCATCTAAAGGAGAACTCTCTGGAATCTCCTCAGATCTATCACTGATCATGATAGCAAACATCTGACACCCCTTGTGCATGCTCCGCTTGAGCTGCATAGCGGAGATCATACACAAGGACAAAGGTCTCTGAACCCTAGATATAACTGCAGAACTGCCTATGTCATCCACACACTCAATAAACTTGTGTCTAGAATCTACCATGGCCTGATGAGAATCAAGCCAATCCATACCAAGAATGACCTCATAAGATCCCAATGGTAAAAACTTGGAGGTCTAAGGTAGTGGAGAATATGCCTAGGTCCAGAATACAACTCTCCACATATGAGTCTATGGTGAGCTTGGCCCCAGTGGCCAACTCTACCTACCACCTATCTACCTACCTAGAAGCCACCAATCCACACCTATCCACTAAAGAGGGTGATATAAAGGAGTCAGAAGCTCCTGAATCAAATAGTACAGTAACAGGTGTACCCCTAATCATACATGTCATCTCAATGACCATGGCCTGATGATCAGCCTGACGGTTCTCCACCATGGCATAGACACGATGAGCACGTCCTACATCGCCAACTGTCTGCTCTGAAGCTGGTGCCTTTTTCCTCTCGGAAAAATATGGTCTTTGAGGACAAAATCATGCATAATGATCAAGGGCCCCACAAATGAAACAACCTGGTGCATCCCTGTGTGACTGAGACCCTCTTGTGCTCTGATGTACTGACCCTGTAGGTCCCACTCTAGCCAACTGTTGTGAATGAGCCTGATTAGGTTGTTGGCTCCCTGACCTCCTGTCTCTACCCAAAATGTGGCCATTACGGCCCCTACCTCTCTGACTATCCTGGCCCACTCTAGTCCTCTATTGCTGAGGAGCCTTCTGTTGAGAGGGATGATGTGACTGTGGAGGTGGTCAAGAAGCTGACTGAAATGGTCTAAACCCTCCTCTCGGGGGTGGGGCAGAACCACGTGACCTCTGATCCTGAAATGAGTGAACTCACTCCTATAACTTGCCCTGGTTCCTATCCCGAGACTCCTGTGTCCTGGTCATGTTCTCCTCTATGAGATAGGATTTCTCCACCACCTTCTCCAAGGTCAGGGGAGATAAAATCCTCACTACTCCTACCAAGTCTGCATTCAGGCCCCTGATGAACCTGTTCACCTATAACTTCTCATCCTAGAGATAGTCTACATACTGTAGAAGGTCCAAAAATCTACACTCATACTGGGCCAATGAACTAGAACCCTGTCAAAGATCATGAAACTCATTGATCCTCTTCTGAATGAAATTCTCTGACATGTATCGAGCCCTAAAAAGCTCCTCAAATAGCTCATAGGTGATTGTCTCATGGATCAAATGGAGCTTCCGCTCCTCATTCCTCCACCAGACGCCTGTTGCATCGCGGAGGAGGTTTATGGCAAGGCGAGCTTTGACATTTCTCTCATAAGGATGCAAGCCAAAGAAAATATCTAAGCTTAGGAGCCATGACTCAACCCCAAATCCATCTATCGTGCCTCCATACGTAGGTGGGTGAAGTCAAAGGAGATCACGAATGGCACCACCTGCTGCCTGCCCATGAGGGCGTGTCTCAACCACTCTCTGAATATGCACTGAAGGGTTGTGAGACCTCTCTCACTATCGGGCCATAAGCTCAAATGAATGGTTGTGTGACCTCTGTCATTGTGAAGAGACCTGTATATGAGTAGCAGAATGTGAGTCCTCATCTAAGGTGTATCTCCCTGTCATGTTGAATATCCTCTGTAACTAGCTCTAGGTTGTGCAGGAAGTCGATCCTAAAGGACCCCCATCATCTGATGAAGTGCATCTAAGATTTGTGGCCCAAAATCAGTACTAGGTGCCTCTAGTGGTGGCCTCCCATGACCTCGAGTCGCTGCTGCACCTTATCCGGTACCGCGCCCCATCATCCTGCACGAGGGAAAAATGATACATTAGACTTTTGCGAAATAATTAAAACAAAGTGGTTTTATTTAAATTTAATTACCTAAAATTAATTAAAAAATCCTTAGAGCATCCGGTGTTGAAACGAATAGCCTTGTCCCACCCAGATCACCCAAAATTTTCTTTTTTATATATACACATTTAAGGTTATACTGGCCTCACCCCAAAGAAAATTTGTATATTTTTAGCTTTCCTAAAATTTAAAACAAACTTTGTTCAGTTTTGGCATGGCCCACACAAAGGGAGGATAAATGATTTTATATATATGAATAAATGATTATATATATATATATATATATATAGTGTGTGTATATATATGTATGTATATATATATATATATATAATTAAAGTGATCAACATTCTTCTGGATGTAAACTTAGAAATAGTGAAATTTCTGATTTAATGTTTTGGTTTTTTAAATTAAATTATTTTTTTTGTATCTTTCTTCTGGGTCAGACTTAGAAATAGTGAAATCTCTAGCTTCTTTCCTTTTTTTAAAAATATTATTTTTCTATAAAATAAACTTGTATATATGAACAATGCGATGCATTTCCATTTTTTGTAAAGTCGAGATTTGAAATGTTTTTTTTGTAAAGCCCAGATTTGTAAAAATTTCATTTTTTTTGTAAACTCCAAGTTTATAACAAATGAGATATTATTTTAAATTCCTAAGTAATAATATGCCGATAAAAAGAATATAACAAAAGTACCGATTTAACATGCAAACAATAGGGAAATATTCTAAGCATGAAAGAGTTAATTTAACATTCCAAGCAAAAACCACTTTTTTTTTGAAAACATAATGGTTCAACAACAATTAAATACATAAGGCATGAATTAATTCCAGGTTTCTAAAGCTAGAGCACTCCCAAAGATTTTACTTTTCCATAAATTTCAGCTACAAACCAATACATGAAGAGATAATTCAACATTGACATGAACATTTCATTCCTTTCATTTCCCTAAGTTTAATCTTTTCATTCCCAAAAGAAGGATACACAACCATATTTTTTCAAGAGACACTTTACAACTTGAAACTATTGAATATTATCACAATTATAACAATAGTTTTTAAATCTTGTTTCCAACTAACCAATTTAGATAACTTAATTTTCTCATGACCAGATTTATATATTCATTTCACAATTCAAAATTAAGGTGAAATGAACATACAAAAACCCTCCTCTCAAGAGGAGACAACATGCCAAATTTTGGCTGAAAACATAATAAACTAATTTAAAAATTTGTAACTCTGCAACATTTGGGATCATTCCATTTAGCTCCCAAAACAACATACAAAAATATCTCCAAAATCACAAGAAAAATGCTTGGTTGACCACCCAACCAATTGGCATCATTACATGCCACCAAGGACTCCAAGGTGGCATGCTAGCCTCCCCATAAGCCCATGGGAAAGAGTCAACTCACTTCACTTAGCACATAGGGATAGATTTAATACACACAACCATTTCAAAACTATTTGCAAGTCACTTCAAAAACACATAAAGCAACCAAGAACAACATGCTAAGAAGCTCTAAGCTTCTAAATTTTGGAAGAGGGGATGGGAATACCTAATTTCATGTTCCATAAACCATACCAAATATCCAAAAAAAATCCCCCTTATCTCTCCATATGTTTTAATCATCTCCTTATCACTCCAAAACAACCCCCCTTATCCCTCCAAAATCCCCCAAGAAGGCTTTTCAAACAAGAATTTTTCCTTCTTGAGGGTAGGGATGAATTTCCAACCCAAATGGAAATCCATCCGTACCTATAAACCAATTATAGGAGGGTTACCAAATAGAGTGAAGGGAAATTCCTCCCTCTTCCCATACAAGCTCCCAAAAGCCACACCCCTCAAGGGTGGGTGGGGCAAAAAGAACAACACAAAATGTACATTTCCACCATTTCATATAACACACACATGCAAGGTGAAAAGGAGTAAAAAAATAAATAGATACAAGGACCTACCTTGTATTTCAAATCCAAATTCCAAAGATTTCATTCAAGTATCACAATCCTCTTCTAAGATTCCAAGCTCCTTCTCCCAAAAAAAATTCCAAAGAAAAAGAACCCCCTTCCTATGAAAGTCAGGGTTTAAAAAGAGAAGAAGAAAACCAATAAAAAAAATGGGAAGGTGACAAATTTTCACCTTCCATAGAAACCCCAACCAATGGAGAATCCACAAAATTTCACCCAAAAAATAATTAAGGAAAATTTCAAAAAATAGCCCAAGCAATGATGAGGGATTTCCCAATTCCCGTAAAATCCCCAAAATCAAATATCTCATAAATTATGAAGTGTGTGGGGAGGTAAAATGATCCAATGGGCCTCATTTACATTGGAAAGAGCCCACCCACCCATAGTGATGGGGGTTAGGGTCTCTTTTCCATGTAAACAAAGTCCCTTACTTGCCATTTACCCTTCCTAAATGGCACATTTTTCCCAAATCCGAGTTTGGGAAAAATGTGGCATTTAGGAGGGGTGATTAGGATCACCTAATCCATGATTATGTGTATTAATAAACCTAACCTCTACACCTCATCCCACAAAAACATACGATGCTAGTACCACATGAAAAAGGGGAACATTAACTATTAGTAAGCAATAAACCAAGGAGACGTGATAATTAGCAAGTAGCTAAGCAAAAAGACATTTCATCACCAAGATGGAGGAAAGCTAAGGGTCACAACATAAAAGCAAATTAACCAAGATGAAAAAATCACAACAAGACAAGGGGGTGTCGTAATCAATAAGAAGAAGAAGTTTGGCCTTTAGGCCTTTTTGTGCTAAGTGGCATGTGTTGCTTGAGTCCCACGTTTTCCTCGTGATTTATTTCTTGTCACCTGCACAACTCAATGCAAACCTCATATTTTTCCAACATAATAACAAAATATGATATGATATTAAAAATTGAAATAAACATGTATACAAGTCATGCTAAGCTAGAAGCAGATCAACAACATGAATCATCCACCGAATGGAACAATAAAATCATCATCATACATCAAATATAGATACCAATACATGTCAATAATAACACATGATATCCTCGTCACAACATAGTATATTTAAAGGCATAATGGCATCATGTGCCTCATCAACGACATGTGATCAAGTGTTAGCATCCTAATACTACAAATATGATATCTAAATAACGTCATATCATAACAATGTATCAAAGTAACAAACAAAACCTATCAAGCAACAATGTCATCTGATAATGTCCCATAAAAAATAACAAAACAAGTAATAATTACCATGTCATCACAAGAATATAGATATAATGAGTCGCACGTGACCAAAATGAGAGCACTGAAAAGGGTGGGCACTACAGTAAACATTTTCATATATTATTTACGAGTTTCCACCTTATTTAATTACTAATAAGCCCTCTTGACCATTAAGGATGACACATGAACATTGATAGTGTTATATTTTTATGGCTAATAATGATGTCTGTTACTAGTTAGCATGTTTTCTTGGGTAATTTTCCCATTCGATCTTTTTTAGAGTCAAGATTTACCTATTTTTTGGCCATCTTGTGTAGGAAACTATCACAGGGAACCTTATATAGAAACACTAAACAATTTATATAGGATATATCTATATATGTGCAAGCATCCATTTATCTAAAGTACAACACAATGACACTTACAAAATAATTTAATCCTGCCATTATTTTTTATTCATTAAACACGGGGTTTTAATAGACCCACACCCATTTGAGACACAATTAAGGGGGTCTTAGTCCCTAAATTCCAATTTTACAATCTAGTGTTACATCATTTATGTAAATACATAATGTCCCCCACTATAGGTCCCCTGACCATTGGTAGGATTTAAAAATGGTTTTCTTTTATATGATTGCATCCACTTAATCATTACATTACAACATAGAGGATTAAGCCTACCAATTGTTGTCTAAGACGATTTCCCTTAATTATTTTGTTGTCATATTCTTGTGACAAGAAAAGGATTCATATGTTCTACATTGATTGAGAATCTAACAAGGAAGGTTGAGGCTTATTTTGGGTTGGTAGAAAATCATATCTACACATCACTACATGATCCTTGATTTTACTATTGATATGTAGATAAACATCCACTTGTGCTATATTGGGCCAATTTTGTTACATTTTCTCCATGATTGATTGAGTGAATTGATAGGGTTTGGAGCCATATCAAAGGAGAAATCATTCACACACTTCTCCACATCAATTCACACATATGAAAGTGGTGGTTTCTATAAAATAACATATTATCACATTCACATAAGATTCGGGCCATAAAACCCTACATGACTTGTGATGATAACCCATGCCACTACAAAATACTGTTACTTGTAAAGATTACTTGCAACAACAATTACTTGTAACCCTCACCCATTTCTGGCTAGATTCATCCAAATATAGTCAAAGTTCCAAATTCCGTTTCTTACTGTTTCCTAATCCTACTATGATATTTTGATTCTTTTTTCAAGTAATTAGGCATGCTCATGTGAGATGTGGATTTTACTTATAATTTACACCTTTCTCCCTATCTATATCCTTATTAGTTTCTACCACTTTTGGAGTTTACATTTACAATATTTATTTAGGATCTAATTAGTGTATCATATTTGTAAACTATACACTTTTATTCCAAATACATTAAACAATTTGATGAACCCCCACTCATTATCTACGTAACCTAAGGTTTAAATCTTATGGTTAGATGTCTTTACCACTAGGGATTTTGTTATGTGTGTTTAGATTTGAGTGATATATCATTAGCCTCAGATTCTTGAATGTTATTTATGTTTTTATCTTATGCCACTTAGGAAATATGGATGTACAACATCTATTAGGAAATGTTCTAGATTGAGTGGTTTATGTATTGATTTTATTCAAATTCCCTTACATGAATCTCATCCTTGTTTGAAAATGGTAATTATTGATGATGTTCATTCTCTTTCTATTGATGACAATGAAATTGGTATAAATATGAATGATGTAAATGTAGTTATTATGATCATTTTGTGAATGACGATGCTTTTGGTAACAATGTTCACAATGAGTATGTTTTAAAATTTACTACTCCAAGTGAACATGAAATAATTTTTTAATTATATATGCTAAAGAGGTTGATGCAATGATTTATGTGGCTAGAGAGGACCTGCAGAAGTTAGCTAAGGAAAATTCATTGGAGGATGTACGTGCTACACTTAGAACTTTAAATGCTCCTATTTTTCCTTCTAGAGATTCATATTTTGCATCATGTAATACGGCTTCATACTATTTTGTCTCAACTTAGTGCTCCTACTTTTTTTCCTACACCTATCACTACTAAAATTATTGTAAACATCCTTCATGGCCCAAAAACTCTTTTGTGCCTCATATACCTATTTATCAATTCTTAAAAATTCTAGAGTGCATATTCTTACACATGTTGTTACTACTATTTGTATACATAGAAATACTACATAGTAGAAAAAAACAACACAAAAGTGCAAACCTCATCCTTCTTCATATCTTATTACAACCTCAGATGAGACTACTGAAGCTTGGAAAGAAGCACCAAGATTATTGAATATCAATGATCAAATGTTTATGGATGCTTCAAATATGTTCCAAATGGAAGTAGATTTTAGCTATGAGAAAAATGATTGAATGAATGATTGAATTGATTTTTGGATTTGTGATCAATTAGACAATGTAACAACATGTAGAATTGAATGGAATTTTGACACAATACCAATGCAAATTTCAAAGCTTCCAAAGATGATGAATGAAAAGGAATGTGTTCTTATTTATAGATGATGGAAGAGAATCCAAAATCCTTGATTTGTGTGATTGATTTGTCTACCTGAAGCTAAATAAAGCATGACTGAAGAGATTTGTTTCATTTTATAACTTGATTGGCAAGATAAGGTAATGTTTTGAGCTTGATTGAGTGAGTTTTCAATGAGTTGGAAAAGGTGGTAGGTGTTTTGAGTATTTTTTGTTTTTACATTGAAATATTAAATTAATGTCATTTGTTTTATTCACCCAAAAAAGTGACGTGATTGTTATCTTTGGGGAGATTTGCTTTATTTTTGGAATGTCATGCTTTATGGTATATGTTTAGTTAACTCAAATACGTGATTTGATTTAATCTAAACTTGTTCTCTTTTTTATATTTAATGATTTATCTTTAATTGATTTGTTTCACTCTAGTTGACTTGAGATGTTAATTAGTGAAATGAAAGTGGATAAGAGGTGAGGTGGAAATGGATATGTGTAGGATTTATTTAATTATTTAATATGAAATTAGATAACAAAATTAGCGAATAGGAAAAGGGATGAATAACAAGAGTGATATGATTGATTTATTAATCCTAGGAATGGGATGAGTGAAATAGGGTTCATAGTATGAATATTTAATTATTTGAGACTATGTATGAGCGGCATAAATGATAGAGGTGTATTTGAGACAATGTCGTAAAATGTCATTAAAGGACGTAAAATAACAGAATATATTAGAAATGGTTGGAAACGGTCATAATGTGATGTGTAGTAGTTATGGGATGGTTTTAGAGGTTTAGAATGCATAATACGATATTTTAGGGTGTCTACACTATCTATCAAAGTACACTCCATTTTTTAAAGATATGCAAAATAAAATTTAACAATTGTACAAATAATCCAAAAATCAAGGCATCATTAAGTCTCATGACACATTACTCAATTTTCTATTTATGAGTTCCTTAGTTACCATTTTTAATGCAGTGGTGGTTAGGGGTCCTTCTTTATGATGGTTTACACCACGTAACCTTCATAAAACTCACTAGAATAATATGCATAAAATGTAAAACACACAAATACATACAAAAATTATGAAACTTTAAACTCAATTTTTTTATTCCAACATACAAAGGATTATATAGAAGCATGATAGCTATGTCATAGGTAAGATGCTCAAAACACTCTCGATCCTACAATCTCTACTTGCTAACTGGTGGTCTTTACAAGACTGACTAGTCTAGGAAATATTATCAGTTTTGTAGGCGTCCCTCGCTCATATAGGAGTAGTGGCATGCTTATATAATGTAAGACCTACCTACTTATAATATCACATCAAACCTAAAACAAACCCATAAGACACCGCCATTTATCTAAGTCCTCTATGCAAGATAGGGCCAAACTAAAATTGATGTAAATTGAGTCATCTCAATGGTTACAATTAATTAAATTAGGTAAAATCCATGATATTTTATACCACAATGTCATACTTGAAACTCGGGAAGTTACATGCCTTATGTTTTTGTACTGAAGATTGTCCTCTAAATTACTTATATAAATCCTTTATGCACTATACCAATTTAGCATTATCGAATAAAATTTCAAGGGTAGATCTGTGCTATTAGATATACCAAATGTTATTAACACGAGTGAAGATAGTCTAAATTTGGTAATTAGGTACTTGAAAGTACTGATTTGACTTGTATCCCTTAATCACGACTAGCTTACAATCTTACAAAAACCATCCCCCTTCTTCATAAAGCTTGCAAGTACTTATTATCACACTCTTTTACTTAGACACGTATAAGACTAACCTCATTACACATAAATATCATATGACTCCTGTCATACTTCTCCAAATCTTCACAGACAATATTCTACATCCCTAGACACTACCTTGAAGATCTTGATTGAACCATCATATGTCCACTTCCTATTCGGCCTTAGTGCAAGATTAGATTATTTGGAACAATATAAAATCAAGTTCGGTGCACTCATTTACTCACGTGGAATTCTCAAAAGACCCTCTAGAAAATGTCTTAACCAAAAGTGTCATAAACTTCCCTAAATGAAGAAAAGACATTAGGAATAGATTCTACATGTTTGAAGCATAGACAAAGCCAATTCAATATCATTTCAAAGTCAAATCAAGCACTAACAAGAACATATATTTGAAAAAACACTTGAAGGGGTTTTATTATTCTAGTGATTAACAATATACAAAAAAAAAATCTAGAACTCTACTCTAGGAATCTATTCAACACTCATGAAGGGTACATGCAAAGTATACATAGTTAACTTGTTATTGGTGTTGCGGCATGATGGAAAACATAGGGGAAGGTAACTATATACTTACATTAACTATTCCATAGACACTAGGAGAATTATATGTAGTTTGATCCCCTCATTTTATAAATGTTGTGTAATTTTTGGTCTAACCAACAATGGAGTTGGCCACCAAGGGTAATGCAACATAACCACACACCAATTTCTATTATATAATGGCCACTTAATAATGTTAGCATAGGGAATTATGTTTTTCATCTCTGTAGGTAAATGCATGAACATTTTGAAGTGTGTGAAACTACACAAGACAATTAATGGTGGAAACATAATGGATCATATCTAAGAGAAGTATATAATAGTGCTAAACACTGGTGTGAAACTTGACATAAGTTTCATACACCAGTTTTTGAATGTGATAATAGTGTCTAAGAGGGTTATAGAACTCCAATGTAGAGATGAAGCGTATTAAACTCTTCCATAGTATATTTGACCTAGATCACTAAGTAAAACATCAAACAATTTAGGTAAACATATCCTCTTATGTCAAACATATTTTACATGTGCCTTAATTGAATGAGTCATCTTAATAAAAATTTATATATGTTGTTAGATATGAATTTTGGAGAATTTATGTATTCGTCTAATTGCACATAATAAATAATCTATACTTAAATCCTCATTAAAGTAAATAAACTATTTTTATTCAGGCATAATTATTTGGTAAACCTGCTTATTAATCCACCCAAAATTTTCCAGCATCTAGGGTTTTAGATTTTATTTTCTTTTAGGGTTTGGTTGTTAGATTTTCATTGTGATATATCTCCCTTTAATATGACCTTCTAACTTTCCATAAGGTTTCATCCTTTAGTATACCTCTCCCAAGGTTTACACACCTTCATGCTTTCTAGGAGTGAATTGTAATTTCTATCAAAATCCCTAGGTTCCAATTGATATTTCTTTTCTCACGTGGCTTGTATGTTATCCTCTATTTTTTGTTTCTACCAGAATACATCCATTATTTCCTCCAACACATACATTGAGCAAAAACATCCCTTGAACATATACCAAGATCCTATTCTCTTATACTTGTAACAATATTCAATCTAAGGTTGTTCGTGCTAGGAATCAACTCCAATTCACATTATTTCTAATGAAATTGCATATTGTGCCTTAAACATTGCTTGAGTATAAGCTTATAACCCTCTCCCCCCATATAGAGGTTGATATGATTAATCCTTAACCAAAATCCTTTGATCCTCATGCATTTTTTTATTATCATTGATACATCAACCACTCTAGCAATCAATTTCTTACGTCAAAACACATAATCGAAGAAATTGTCTAAAATAAAACTATAGAATTTTAAGACAAGACTATTCATATAGAGGATGATACTTCAATATAGGAAACAATCATTTCCAAGCATATGGATGACAAATATTGAGCAACACAAAAATAAAAAAATTACATGTAAGTGGCTAACAAGTATATACTCCAACACGAACCATTTCTCATCGTTACATGAAATGTACAACAAATAAATTTCCAACCATAAAAATAAATTATGAATGGCCTCTCAAATTGAAATGCACTATTTATTCATGCTTATATCAATCAACAACATATTTTTAGTGTTAAAGTTGACATTTGCTTCAAATTACGGCCTATTTACTATGACATTTCTTAAATTTTTTGGATACAATGTGTAACACTTACAACACACTACTCAAGCTATTTGTATATCTATTGGAAATATTATGTTACATGTTATCCATATTTCACCCCCCGTGTAAAATATTGGATCAGCCACGACCCTGTGCAAGAAGAAAGATAAGAAACGGCTTTGTTGCGTGAATCCATGTCTTAAATCTATTTGAAAAAATCAGGTAGGCTCTAAAATTAAAAAAAAGGGGGGAAAAGGTCAGTGTTTGAGCCCAAGTCAAAGCCAAAATGGGGAGTCAGAGGAAAAGGTGAAAAATTTCCTTCTATTAAAAAGGGCACAAAGGAAAAGATGGAAGTGCATCTCCCCAGCCAACCAAAGAGTGCCACATGTCCAAGAAAAGCTTCAGGGCTGTTGGAGTTTTCTGAGTTTTGTACGTTTCGCGAAAAGGGGGAAAAGGTAAATTACGGACCCACAAACCCAATTTTTACTCTAATCTGGCTGCCACGTGTCCCATATCAAATGGGAAGCCCAAACAAGCACTAGGCTGCTGCATGGCCTTGGTAGGTGAAAATTGGAGAAAAGTCTTCCAGGCCATTAACACAGAATCCAATCTCTTCAACTACCAGATTTGATTCGATTCAATCCGTTGGGGAACCAGAAGTGACATATTGTGGGCGGATTTGCAGAAGGCATTGATATTCAGTGGTTGAACTTTCAAAGTGGGATTTGATGTGTATCTCATGGTGGTTGGAGAAGAATTCAAATTTTCCCTCTTCTCTCTCTTTTCTTTCTATATATATTGTAACACTTCTCGTTTGAGAAAGAGAGACATTCTGGGCATAGAGAAACTTTGTCAAAATTTGTTTCTCGATGCCATTTTTGAGCAACGAACCTTCTCCCACACCTAGAAAATGTATTTGTTCCTCTATTCTATAAATTTAATGGTCTATGCACCTTCTAGAGCAATAAAAAACATGTTTTTTTGGTGTTCTTCAACCCTTTGCATCATTTTTTTTTTCTCCGTGCCTCTCCCTTTCAGTTTTGGTTTTCTGTGCATGTATTTCACATTTGTAGGTGCATGATGTTTTGTTTCATGGAGTTTAATGGATGATTTGTAGATCTGGGCCATGTCACTTCTGTCTGACCTCCATCATCTCCATTTTTTCTATTTCTTTCTCCCTCAATAGAATATCTCACTTCCTTTGCTGGTGTATCACCGCTTTAGTGTAGGCTCTATTTTTCCTTGTTTTCTTTCTCTCCCTGTCTCCTTGGAAGTTAGATTAGGATTAGATTATCTTGCCTGCACTGGAATAGCTTGTTGTAGGTAGTTTAGGAAGAGGAACCAACCTTCTCTGGAGGATTATTCCCATTTGTAAGTCCCACATCTTGGGGAATGATCCAATGTTATGCAAATCACACCAAATGACCCTGCTCTTAGAAAAGTAGATCCATAACTCATTTGGGGTGCTGTGATTTTGCACTAACATTTTTTACACGCCCGATGGGACAGGTCTAAATTTTGAAGCACCTTACCACTTCACTTCATCAGGTTTTATGTGTTCTTGGCGAAGATTTCAACCTTTAGAGGCACATTAAAAGCACATCTGGCGACTTCATCTGGTAAAAAACCCATTCTCTGAGTTACAGACCTTTTCCATCCATTTCCACTCATTTCATCCATTTTCTTCTTCCATCTCTTTCATTTTCTCCCATTCCATGAGGTTTTGCAATCATGACTTCATTCCCTTCATGGAACTCACACTTACAACAATGCAATCCACCTCCAATGCATTTCCCAACTCCTCTAAATCAACATTATGATCAGATCCAGGACCATTATGCTTACCCATATGAGCAGAGTCAAAGTCAGTTTGGCCATGGAGCTTATCAAGAACAAGGGGGCACATACAATGGTGACAACTATGTGGAGAATTTTGGTTTATTGGGGAAAATTCAAAAAATGGGGGATGGCATGGTGCAGTCCAGGGCCATAGCATGAATGAAGGCATTCTAGATTGGTTGCAGGGAACCTTGTCCATGGGAAGGCCCTTTTCCAAGACATTACAGCCCTCAGGAGAAGCTAGACTTCATGGTTGAAATGCTGCCCCAACTTGCACAATGGACTGAGGAGATCGAGGCCTATGAATTTGGTGTCAGGAAGCCTTGTCAATGGCTAAATCCTACACCATTGTCTGGTAATTTTCTCTCCACTCCGCAAGCAACACCATCTCAATTTGAGCTTCAATTTCCAAGCTTCCCATTGTATGCAACCCCAAGTGTGAAATCCATTTCTCCATACCCTAGTCTTCCATCCCATTTTAGTTTTTCTCCCCTTTTCCCTTCCAAATAGTCATCCCCTCCAAACAAACAAGAAGTTCCACCTCCCTCCCCACCACAAACAATTGCAAAGTTGGTTGAACCCCAACCTGCCACTCCTCTTGCTTTCCCAAGTCCATGTTGGGAAGATACTCAAGAATCTAGTCAAGGACAACAAGAAGAGGAGTCCAACAGAAAAGAAATAACCGACAATCTGAATAGTTGGGCTGCTAGATTTGGGTCTACAAAGATCCCCTTGATGGTCAAGCCAATAGAGGAGGTCAAAGTTGAAGAGCCAGTGGTGGCTGAGTTTGAATTTGTAGCAGAGGAGGAGGACCATATAGTTTTCAGAGGCCCCAAGTGTGGAGTAGGATATAGAAGAACCTTCAGTTCTTCCTCCCACTTCATAACCTTCAAGCTCTGATGTTGAAGAAGAGTTTGATCTTTCAAACTTCATGTTTGAGAGTGAAGGGAGCCATGGTGATCAAGTTGCAGATCAGGAAGGCACCATGGAGGAGGTAGAGCACATGCAACAGGACAACAAGGAGGCAGACTGCCTGTCAGACTTGGAAGATTGCTTTAATGAAGAGGAGCCTGAGGAGATAACATCATTTTTTCCTCCATCTTCAACATTCCAAGCACACGAACCTGCTGCCATGAAGGAGAACATTTGGGAACAACAACCTACATTCCATAATGGCCCTCTGGAACCAAGGTTGGAAGATCTTGATCTTCCATGTTCTTTAAAGGAGGAGGAAGAGAAAAGGTAGGAGGATTTCATCATCTCTCTCACACCATCCACCCAAGAAGGTCCATAAGAAGACTCCATTTTTGGAGTTGAATTTTAGAGAAATGGGCACATCCAAAGGATCAGACCATGCCCAATCAGGTACTTGGCTTCACTGGAGCCAAAGGAGAAACCAAAACCAGTCATGTCCATTTCAGGGCATGAGGATGAGCTACAAAGCACCAAGGATCAGCTGTCATACCTCTTTAATCCAAATTCAGATCAACTAAAAGAGGTATTTGATTTGTCTCCAGCTGATACTTTGGTGATTTGGGTGGAAGATCAGCTTGTAGTTAGTTTTTCACTCATCCAACCAGCCATGTTCAGTGCCAAATAAGTTGCATGGCTGCCATTTTTGAGGAAGGGAAGCTATTTTTCCCTGCCAGTTGCAGGCTTTGTTTGAGCTCCCTTTTCTCTTGGTTAGAGTAGTGTAGGTAGGTTTGTTTTCAGCAGAAGAAGTGATTTTGCACACTCTGCATGTTCCATTTGGAGCATGTATGATTTTCAGTTGTACATAGTTTTTGGTGTTGTTGTATTGCTCTTGCATAGTCCATTTCAGTTGGCTTTTGGTGAAGTTCAAATCCAAGTTCAGTGGGTTTCCAAGTGGCTCAGGGATCAGATCTTCAAAATTTTAGATCAGTTTCATGTTTATCAGGTAGACTCCATGCCCAATGGATGCTTCAAGGCCACTGGTCTCTTCATCTAGCAGGCAGATGTCCTCGTGAGTTGCCAAATTGTTATCCATATTTCACCCCTCGGGAAAAATATTGGATCGGCCACAACCTTGTGTGAGAAGAAATAGAATAAATAACTCTATCGAGCGAATCCATGCCTTAAATTTATTTGACAGACTCGGGAGCAGGCTCTAAAATTTAAAAAAGGGGAAAAGGTCAACATGTTTGAGCCCAAGTCAAAGCCAAAATGGGGAATCAAAGGAAAAGGTGAAAATTTTCCTTTTTTCAAAAATGGCACAAAGGAAAAGATGGAAGCACATCTCCCCAGCCAACCAAAGAGTGCCACGTGTCCAAGAGTCGAAGCTTCAAGGCCGTGGGAGTTTTCTGAGTTTTACGTTTCGTGAAAAGGGGGAAAAGGTAAATTACGGACCCACAAACCTGATTTTTACTCTAATCTAGCTGCCACGTGTCCCATATCAAAAGGGAAGCCCAAACAAGTGCCAGGCTGCTGCGTGGCCCTGGTAGGTGAAAATGGAGAAAAATCTTCCAGGCCATTAACGCAGAATCCAATCTCTTCAACTACTAGATCTGATTCGATTCAATCCACTAGGGAACCAGAAGTGACATATTGTGGGTGGATTTGTAGAAGGCATTGATATTCAGTGGTTGAACTTTCAAAGTGGGATTCGATGCATATCTCATGGTGGTTGGAGCAGGATTTGAATTTTTCCCTCTTCTCTCTCTTTTCTTTCTATATATATTGTAACACTTCTCATTTTGAGAAAGAGAGACATTCTGGGCATAGAGAAACTCTGTCAAAATTTGTTTCTCGATGCCATTTTTGAGCAGCGAACCTTCTCCCATGCCTGGAAAATGTATTTGTGCCTCTATTCTAGAAATGTAATGGTCTGTGCACCTTCTAGAGAAATAAAAAACGTGTTTTTGTGGTGTTCTTCAACCCTTTGCATCATTTTGTTGTTTCTCTATGCCTCTCCCTTTCAGTCTTGGTTTTCTGTGCATGTATTTCACATTTGTAGGTGCAGGATGTTGTGTTTCATGGAGTTTAATGGATGATTTGCAGATCTGGGCCGTGTCACTTCTGTCTGACCTCCCTCATCTCCATTTTTTTGTTTCTTTCTCCCTCAATAGAATATCTCACTTCCTTTGCTGGTGTATCACCACTTTAGTGTAGGCTCTATTTTTTCTTGTTTTCTTTCTCTCCCTGTCTCCTTGGAAGTTAGATTAGGATTAGATTTAGTTTTCCTGCACTGGAATAGCTTTGTGGTAGGTAGTTTAGGAAGAGGAACCAACATTCTCTGGAGGATTATTCCCATTTGCAAGTCCCACATCTTGGGGAATGATCCAATGTTATGCAAATCACACCAAATGACCCTGCCTTAGAAAAGTAGATCCATAACTCATTTGGGGGTGCTGTGATTTCGCACTTAAATAATCCTATAGTATCACCTTGCCAATATAAGCCATAATCGAAACAATGTAAATCTAAATCAATGGCTTTTACTAGAGTACTAAAATTGATTCATAAAAACTTACTACCTAAACTTAAAGTGAAAAAAACCTCTTATCTCACACAATACTCCCTTGAGGCACACACCTCCTCCAACAATCAATTCTATACATTCTCCTATATTTGAAAATTTTGATTATATAAAACCTAATGCCATTATGGGTTATTGCAAGAAAATCATAAATAATTCTTGAATCCCCTTTGTATGAATTCATCATTGGATGACATGCTCTCGAATATTTACATATAAAAAAATAAACATCAAAATGTTTAAAAAATTAAAAACATACAAATATAAAAATATACAAAATCATGACCTAAGAATAAGTGGATTTACAATTTTCTAAGTTAGATATGTTTTATGTCACATTTTTGGATAGATAAAATATTTTATCTTCCATAAAAACATGTGTTTGATGAGTTATATGAGTATGATGCAAGATACACAAGATTTTACACAATTTCAAGTGTTGGACTTATCCTTTTCTTTGTGGATTTGCTAATATGGAGGCATATTTTTATGTAATCATGTGTTATTATTCTATTTATTACACAAATCTCTCCATTTATACTTCACACATTTTGGTCTTTTTTTCATATTATACGTCATGATACATATTATCATTAAGATTTTTGGGACTAGCACATGTGAACTTGCACATGATTAGTAATACTTGTTTGATGCGCTTATTGGCTATTATTTATTTCTTCTTTGCACATTGGATTAATTTTTCTAGTATTATGTGTGTGATACTATGGTGTCCCTTATTTTTTTCCTCAATAGGATTTGTGTGAATGGACCTTGTCTTACCATGTGTGTATGACACATGTGTCCCTTTTATGCATCAATTTGGCCTTTCTATGTGACGCAATGTACAAATTTATGTGGGAGATTGTGTGCTTGTATGTTTGTTGTGATTTTTATATTTTTTGTGTCATGATGTATATCAAGAATTCTCTACATTAAAGATGGTTCTACAAATGGGTCCATCTACAACCACCTCTTATGTTTGTTCCAATGATTACTATCTACTATATCTAATATGGACACACTTTTTTGATGCAAATAATCTACTATCTATCTTCCTCACCTAAAAACATGGGGAATTCAGTATGGACATTACAAAATAATCAATGAAAATCATGCACACACAAACAAAATTATAGAATAAAAACATACAAGAATGAGTTATAGGGTCACAAATATGAATATATAGATATTTACATATAGGGTAAAATATGAGAACGTAGATAGTATCACTGTTTGATAGTGTCTAAATATTGACAGTTTTTTCTAGATCAATTTCAAAAATAAAAATATAGTCTCTCAGAAAATTTTAGATTTTACATGATAAGAAATAAGAAATAGGAATACATTTGGACTAAACATTTCACTATATTTCATTGCAAATGTAGGGGACATATGATAGAAAAGTGACATGTGAGCATGAGAATCTACAAGTAGCTCTTCTTCGTACCTGACCTCCCGAGGTCATGCCGAGACAGCCGGTGGAAATGGAATATATGTGGATACAGACAAACTAGTTGGGAAATCTTATATCCTCAACACACAATAATGGAATCTGTGAATCTAAGGCAAAGAAAGCTCTCCTAACCTGAATTGGTGTAATGGATCATTCAGATATAATAGCTGCTCGGAGGCTCCAATCAATGTCGAGCTCTACCGAGATCCTATCTATTGGCTGTTGGATACGTGGAAAATGACCTGTAGGTGCTTCGTGTATATTTCCAGACAAGGTCATGGAAAATGGTAATGAGAGGTGTAGTGGATTTGTAGAAACTATGGGTGGTTTTCTGGTCTAGCCCAGAAAATGTTGGATTGATTGGCTTCTATGTTTAATATGGAAAATTGTGTTATGATATCTGGCGGGAGTGGTGAGGATCTAAATACCAACTTACGTAAACTGGTGTCAATATTTAACTGACTTGCAGGCCCGTTGGGTTGTGGGACCTGGGGATCACAACCATGAGTTCATGGTTGTTGTGGACCTATTATGGTCATGTGAAGAATCAATCTCTTCTTCTGACTATCCAATGGTCATAAGCCTTTTCAGCTTCTATGTTTAATACCAGGAGTTGTGTGATCTTCTCATAATACCTTACGGGTGTTCTGGCAACTTG
This sequence comes from Taxus chinensis, assembly GCA_019776745.2. Classification (NCBI taxonomy): domain Eukaryota; kingdom Viridiplantae; phylum Streptophyta; class Pinopsida; order Cupressales; family Taxaceae; genus Taxus; species Taxus chinensis. The sequence goes on along the minus strand of JAHRHJ020000230.1, from coordinate 43,465 downwards.
TATACGTAACCCTGTGTCTATGTCGATGAGAAGGTCTCCTGCATCTAGCTGTGGAACTAATGGATCACAACCAAATATTTGTTCTCTTTCGGGTTCTTGTATGGTCATGTGGATATCCTATCAAGGCAATCTATAGTTGGGTTGACTCGACCAGAATGTGTATGCTTTGTCGTCTTCAATATTCAATTGTCTCAATTGTTCACTAATTGCTTGTGGGTTTATTGTCATTTGAAAGACCTGAATCCTAAGCCCTTGATCTATATCCATTAATGTTGTGAAGAGATTTGGCTGAGGTACTACCGGTTCAAATACGTATTCCCTGGGCTCTCTGGGTCCCGTAATTGTCATGCAAAAGATAATTCAAACTTTAACTGAAACAAGTAAACTAACTATGAAAGATATATCTACACTATGCTTATATTTCTTTTATTTTTGTATTTTCAATGATGTATATTTGAATGAAATTAAAAGAGCAGCTATTCTAATATATTCAGATAATGGACAATTAATCTAATAACAGAATTAAAACAAGCAAGTTAGCCTGATATAGCTATTTTCCTGTGCACTTGTGAATTTATCCTAAATATTTAAATAACTAACTAGTTTAATCGAAAGACTTCCAATCTTACCTCAGAAGTGAGGAATGAATCATAGTTTCTCAGAAACTATCATTCCCCACAGCTTCCCTGGCAATATTGAAAGTGAGCTTTAACTGAAATAAAATGATTTGCTACTCTATTTGATATATTGTAACTACAACTTTGATAGCTCAAACCTGGAGTTTACAGAACAGTGGTAAATCCAGTTGTGTCGTGACTTGTCCCCTCAGTGTGATCTCTTTGTTCCTTCATGTTCTCGTGAATCCAGAAAAGTGTGAATGTGATAGCGTCAGCAGAAGAAGATACTCGAACAATGGCAGCTTTGGATATAAACCAAATACAATGCAAGTAAGAGAGGGATAGTGCAAGTGAACAGAGCTTGACTATGTAATTCCTAGCAGGATTTATTGCGGGATACAACGCAAATATACCAAGAATTCTGGGATCTATTTCTTGTGACAAAAACAAAACCTGCAACTCTAAGATTATCAAATGGATTCTAATCTAGAACTGAAACTACCTTATGCTAAGCTGACTGTGTGGGACAACAATGGAGTAAAATGAAAGTAAGAAGATCAAATGATCTCTAAAGTAGAAAGGAGAGGCTGAGAATTCATGCAAAATCTAAACCTATTGAAACTTATGGAAGAACTTCAAAACACACTGAATAATCAAACATGGAAGGAGAGGGGCCATTTGCTTGTGAACAAGCTGGGTATTTATAGCATTTGGATTTACCAGAGGGTAAGTCTGAATTGAACTCTTCTAATATAAACAAAGAGAAATCACTATTTACCAAGCGGCCAAAACATAAATGCAAGCTTTAGTGGTTGAGAAATGCGGGTGAAATTTGAATTTTTACGTTTGACGAAATCATCAGAACATTCTGGAAAATGCGCACATGACCCCCCCTGCACAGGGAGGTGGTTACAGGACCACCGCCCTGTCCTGGGTGGTGGTCACGGGACCGCCACCCAGGCAGGGCAGCGGTTCTATAACTTAAAGACAAAATGCAAGGAAAAGGGGGCAGAGGTTAGAACAAAACATGCAAAAGCTAGACAAGGCTTTCTAGGATGCAAATGTATACTTGGTGAGCTTTTCTGGATTCTGAACACCTTACGAAGAGATCTGAATCATCATTGGGGTTTCCGTAACCTCTTTCTGGTAGTACAGTACCTACATTTTTGGGTACGTACATATTGCCCCCTCGGAGAAGCATTTTAGCCATGAAGAGGCATAAAATGGTGGGTCCGAGTATGGCGGTCCCAAAATGGGGAGTTAGAAGCTATACCTGACACGCCCATGTGTCGAAATGTCGCCATCCAAATTCCCACTATCTACAAAATGAAAAGAGGACTCAAGTGTAGATAGATAAAATAAATCAAAAATAAATACCAAATTAACATAAAATGAGGACTTACCATTTGCGCGGGGATGAGAACTTACCTCCGTCGGCTCCAACTCTACGTAAGAACACTCAAAACAAGATTAGAATACTATATATATATATAATGAGCTCATTTTACTATTCATTTACGCATGTCGATTTGGTGGTTTTTGAGCTCTGGGACCCACGGTAACCATTTTTGACGAGAGTACAGTCAAAACGTTCATTGTGAGATCGTGATCATGCCTCCGAGAGTAGGACATCGACCCGTGAAGTCTCAGGTTAGTTCTTCTCAATTTATCATTTTTAAACCTAAAATATAGAAATGTTGAAAACTTTGTCTTGGGGGGATTATTTTTGAAAATGTTAGTTTTAAATGAGTCTCTAGGGGGGCACCCATAGGGTAGGTCTTTATTTTAGTTAAAATGGTACATTTTTTATTTTTTAAGTGTTTTTAGGGCTTTGGAGGCGTTCACCGATTCGGGACAGGACCACCACCCTACACAGGGCGGTCATGTGGTCATGTGGTTACATGGTTACAAGACCGCCACCTCAGAAGGTGGTGGTTACAAAACCACCGCTCTGCACAGGGTGGCGGTTCTGAACAGAATGCAAAAAAAGATGTATTTTTAATTGTTTTTGCATTTTTGACATTTTTATATGTTCTTGATGATTTTTCCAGTTGGATTATGTTACTAACTTACTCTTTTTCTCTATTTTGGGTGGATGCAGAAGAAGGAGGAGTATATCAGATGGAGTAGAGAGAGGGAGTGTGATTGGCTCCCAGCAGTGTTAGAGGCACTGACCCAGACAGAGCGAGATACTCTACAGAGGGCCGGTATTTGGAGGATTGCACAGGTTCCTCATGTTGCACCTGCTAGTCACATATTGTGTGACTTATTTTCATACTGGGATGTAGATCAGAACACTTTCTGATTTCCAGGTGTTAGGGGTGAGTGGACTATCACCCTAGAGGATGTTTATCGCATACTGGGGGTCCCGATTCTTGGGAGGTGGTTGTCTCTTAAGACAACAGTATCCAGGTCTCAGATGGTTCAGTGGGCCACCTACATGGGAGATGTTGTTGTCTCCATGGGCTCGAAGAAGGGGGTGAAGGTCCATTCCATTGTTGATTCTCCTATCCCTGTGCTCCGCCAGGCTATTATGGGTATCTTGGCCTTGTGGTTGATTGGGGAAAAGGGAGGGGATACTCTCTTATACTGCTTGGATCCCATTATTACACAGATTGAGGCCCATGGCCATGTTTACACTTGAGGAGTACATATTCTTGGGACCACCTATCATGATTTATATAGGGTGGTCAGATTACAGGGGTAGTCATTGAGTCACCCTACTCTAGTTATGAGTTGGGTGTATGAGCGCATCATTCCCTATGGGAGAGGTGTACAGGCAGAGGATCCCGGGGCTGTCAGGGTAGCGAGGTGGACAGGGATGACTGTACTTAGGATGCCACACCAGCCAGTGGCTTCTCTGACTATTGCAGACATGGAGGCCACTCCTTATCAGGCCATGGCAGGGTTATGGGGAGAGGAGACACATACACTGATCACCTGCTATACTACAGGTCAGCTGATAGACAGGATGGGGAAGTTGGAGACCCACCCCTTTGATAGAGTACCTCAGTAGTTTGGCCTCCCCTACATTGATATGTTTCCTCCAGTGGGGCCAGTATACAGGTCTGTTCGTGAGGCCAGGGGAGGTCCTAGAGGCTGAGGTTGGACCATGGTTACTCCTGGAGTTCCCATTGTAGCTAGGTGGGTGGTTCATGCCCGAGGGGCAGCCGGTGCTCCTCGAGCACCTTTACTTCAGATCAAAGCTGGTCCTACTCATAGTGGAGAGGGAGATGAGCCCATTGATGTGGACTCAGACTCTGAGGAGTTCACAGGAGAGGAGACAGAGGAGGAGACGGAGGGAGGCGAGACTGGAGGTGGGACTGGTGAGGAGGATGAGAGTGACTCTGAGTGGCATGACACTCAGGATATCTTGAGGGCCGAGAGGGTGGAGGAGAGTGCAGAGAAGGTGACCCTGATCTCAGAGGAGTTTCCTTCTCAGGACATTGGGGGAGATGATGAGTCCGTGGCAGGACGTCACTTCTTTCCAGATTTGGGGGAGGTTCCACAGTCGGCAGCAGCGTCAGTGGCAGGCACAGATCCTAGAGATCCCACCTGGATGCCTAGAGATCCGAGTGAGTTACTACTCTTTTCTCGATTTTGTTTTAGCTAGAAATGTTTAGTTGATATTTCCCTTTTGTTGTTTCATTTGTTTTTTACTTTATTTTTGGTGATTTTCTAACTTGTTTATTTCTCTTTTTTATTTGCAGCGACTGCTGAGGGATGGCGAGACTTGATTCACCGAGTGTGTGAGGACACCCTGTTGCTCCCCTTGGAGAGTACTCAGGCTGAGCTTACTGTGGACATTGGAGAGCCTTCAGAAGCTGGTAGACATACTGATGTGTTTGCCCCTATCTGGAAGGCGGCAAAGTTAGTGACCTCTCTTCGTAATGAGCTGGCTGGATATAGGACTGTTGAGTGCTTGATGAGGAGGAGCCATTCTCACAGTGAGACCACAGCTATTGGCCATGATCATGAGCCCTCAGTTCATTCAGAGTGTCATCATAGCAGGAGTCCTAGATGCGGTCGTGCACCCTCTGAGGGATCCCACAGGGATTGAGAGATCATGGTGTCTTTTTGTAGTGATTTTTGTCAGATGTTTATACGAGTGTTTTTGTATTTTCTAGGCTCATTGAGCATTTTGACCATGCCTAGTGCATGATGGCATTGTATATAAAACATGATTTATATATATATATATATATATATATATATTATATATATATTATTGATCTAGATCTTCTTGTATCTAGAATTTTGTGATTCGTTTCCCATGTGTACACTAGATGTTTTTAGAATCTTTGTTTTTATATGCTTTTCAGAATGTATGCAATGGATGACAAGTGATAACAAATGTTGAACATAATGTTTCTCTTTTATTTGTTTTTGTAATGCTGATATGTGATGATGAAAACATATTGTAGTACTGAACTTTTGGCTTCTTTGGGCAATGTTCATTGCTTCTTCTTGTTTTGGAAAAACGTGATGAATATATAGTGATAATGAGATGAACTTGCCCCACTCCTAACTCCACGCAACTAGTAAGATGCGAGGGCTCAACACCAAGAGTTGGGAAGGGCACAAATTGTATGAGTTTGACTGAATGGAAATGATGAGAGAAAGACAAGGTTTTGACAGAAATCAAATTCAGACTTGCGTACTTACTCTTACTCGAAACTACTACATAGTTCAGAATGCAACTTATTTTCCAGTTTATCTAGACTTAGATCCATGGATGGTAACTTGGTTGACAAAATCTGGTTTTAAGGATTTGATCTCTTTGGAATTTGGATACTTAACTTCACTTAATATACTTTGCTTTAAAATATTAATATTCACTAATTTGCGTGAATGGACCCCCTACACCCTGTCTCATGCTACTGGTAGGAAGCATGGGCTCATCACCGAAGGTAGGACATAGGTGAGTAAGGGCACTTCTTTCCTTTCTCAACCTCGTATCACTAGTAAGAGATGCGGGCTCATCACCGAAGGTTGGTGGGGCAAAGAAGTGTGTAAAAATAAAATATTCTATTTTGTTTAGTATTTTTTATTTAACTTGACATTTCTGATTTGTGATTTTGGAGTATCCTTGTTTCAAAGAGATGTAAGAAGGATAGATGTGACACCAAGAAGCTTCTAGAATAGACCGTAGGTAAGAAAAACTTAACCAAGTAGAAAAGAATGAGTATGACCAAGTATGCAGGCCTTGGTATGGTTTTTGTCAAGACTTTGTCTGTCGAATTGATGAAATGATTTTGGAACCATTTGATGATATTATGAAAACTGAAGAGATATGATTTGAATGCTTTTGCCAATATTTTCAGAAGCTTGTAATGAATTGCTTAAGAATAAGTTCCTTGACCACAAAATTTACGAAACGAGTGAACAAAATGAAACAACTAAGTGACTAAATGCAATGTAGGTAGATATAATATACAAATGGTGATGTTGATGACCTATGCGTAAAACCGTTTAAGATGCAAGGAATTGACAGTTTCATTGAATTCCTCACCTTCTAGTGTACACAAGAGATACACACCATTTCCGTAGTCTTTCATGACTCGGTATGGGCCCAAACACTTGGGCCAGAATTTCCTTCCTTCGCCAATTTTCTTATCAATCCAGCTATCTAGTCTTAGAACTAGATCTCCCTCATATATTTCTCACTCGTAGACCTTTTTGTTATATTTTCGGCACATCCGGTCAACATAGGCTCTGTGCCATTGTTCAGCATTTAGCCTGGCCTCATCAAGGCTTTCTAGTTGAGAGAGGTGTGCCTCTCTATAGGCTTCTTCTCCCAAAATCCCTTGTAATGAGATGCGGAGACTGGGTATTTCGACCTCAAGCGGGAGAACTGCTTCTGCCCCGAATACTAATGAGAAAGGGGTTGCCCCTGTTGGTGTTCTTATTGAGGTTCGATGGGCCCACAAGGCCAGGTATAATTTTAAATGCCAATCCCATTTGTTCTCCTTAACTGTTTTGAGGAGAATAGCTTTTAATGTTTTGTTTGTGGCTTCAGCTTGTCCATTGGCTTGAGGGTAGTAAAGAGAGGCCGTATGATGGTTTATCTTGAATTTACTGCATAACTCATGGACCTCATCATTCTTAAAGGATGTGCCATTATCTGAGATAATGACTTGTGGGACACCATACCTGCAAATGATTTGATTCAAAATGAACTTAGCGATTACAGAACCTGGTACGGTGGTGAGAGGCATGGCCTCTACCCATTTGGTAAAATATTATGTGGCTGTGATTATAAAGTTATGGCCATCTGTTGATGAGGGAGAGAATTTCCCTATCAAATCTAGGCCCCACATGGAAAAGGGCCATGGGGTTGCGATTGGTTGCAGAGCTTGTGCTGGCATGTGAATCTCATGGGAGAATTCTTGGCATTTATGGCACTTGCGCACAAATTCTACTGCATCATGTTCCAGAGTGGGCCAAAAATAGCCCATCCGATGTATTTTGTGAGTAGTGGCATGACCACCAAAGTGGCCTCCACATATCCCACTGTGGGATTCGTAAAGAATATTTTTGGATTCTTCAGTGTCAACACATCTTAAAAGCATTCCATCGAAGGCTTTACGATAGAGCACTTGTTCTAAAATAACATATTTAGCATCGATAATGTGTAACCACCTTATTTGTTGATGTGGCACCTTCTGGGTACGTATGGTCCATGATAAAATTGACGATGTCAGTGTACCAAGGGCATGTAGAGATGGGGGGTCTGGTTTCGACAAAGTATATGCATTCATCGGGAAAGTCTAGATCTACCAGATCACCTCCATCTAACGGATTGTCAGCTAACCAGTCTGTAATGATTTGTCCCTTAACAGATTTCTGGTTTACAAATGTTAATTCAAACTCACCCATTAAGGTTATGAAACATCCAGCCTTTTTAGATAAAGACCCTTGCGTGAGAAATGTTCGTAAATGATCTGTCTTTACAATGACCCTTGTTTCTTGATTTAACATGTAATGTCTTAAACATTTCATTGCAAAGACTATGGCAAGGCATTCTCTTTCTGCCTGTGTATAACGTGTTTCATAATCAAGCAACATCTGGCTAATGAAATAGACTGCACGTTCTCATTTATCATTGTCTTCTTGAGCCAACATGCAGGCTAGCGAGACATCAGTAGCCCGTGAATACAGGATCAAAGGATGATCTGGTCTAGGAGGCATTAGCATGGGAGGAGACAATAAGAAGCGTTTAACTGCTTCGAAGGCCTCGTTACATTCTTCTGTCCAATCAATGCTATAATCTTTCTTTAATAAATTGTTGATTGGATGAACAACAAAACTTAAGTCTGGAATGAACCTTCGAATTGCACCGAGTTTCCCAAGAAATGATCTGATACCAGACTCGTCTGATGGTGGAATCATTTCAAGAACAACCCAAATTTTGGCTGGATCAACATCAATCCCTCATGAGGATATAATGTAACCCAGAAGCTTGCCTCCTGTCACACCAAATACACATTTCTCTGGGTTCAATGTGACGCCATATTCGATCAATCATGAGAGAATGATACAGAGTACCTCTGGGTGATCACAACGCTTCTTGGCCTTGGCCAACAAGTCATCCACGTAGGATTCCACAATTTTATGAATAAGGTCATGGAATATGTATGTCATTGCCCATTGGTATGTAGCGTCAGGTGTTCTTAAGACTGAATGGTATGACAAATTAACAATAAGTTCCCCAAGGAGTTATAAACGTGGTCTTGGCTTGATATTCCTCAGATATTTTAATATGATTATACCCTGAGAACCCATCCATGAGGGACAATAGCTCAAATCCAGTTGTTGCATCAACAATAACGTCAATGGATGGCAATGGGAAGTCATCTTTGGGACAAGCTTTGTTAATGTCCCTGAAAGTCTATGCAAATGTGTATCTTCCCATTCTTTTTTAGAACAGGGACGATATTAGATACCCATTGTGAATAGTCAACTGGTTTGATGAATCCCACTTGGAGAAGTTTCATTACTTCTTCTTTCACCATGAGAGCCACTTTTGGTTTCATTGGTCTCGACTTTTGTTTAATTGGCTTTGCATCTGGTTTGGTGACAAGATTATGTACCACGATATGTGGTGCAATTCCCGTCATTTCTTTGTAATTAAATGTGAAAGCCTTTTGATGTTCCTTGAGGATTTGAGTATGTATTTCTATCTCCTCTGGAGTTAACGAGGATCCCAACTTCAAAATATTTGGTTCTTCCTCCATTCCAATGTTTATGTCAATTGTTTCTTCGATTAAGGAAGCATTGCCTTCTTCAAATTCAGGTGGGGCCAGAGGTAGTTCCAAACTTTCTCCATTCTCTACCTCGTAGATATCGAGATCCTTTTGTGGAGGAGATTCTATCATGGGATTTCCAAAATAGGAAGAGGAATGTGGGATTAGGGAAAGATCCACTATGTGATGAGCGAGATGTAGCTCCGCATAGGCATTTAGATATTCAAGAGTGACTCTATCACTGTCAAAGTGATCTAGGATAGAAAACTCATTCTCAGCTTCTATATGTGTCAGGAGTGGGTTTGTTGGTATTTTACGCACCAATGGTTCAGTACGAAGTGATACCATGAAACTTGTATTTTCCAACTCACTGTTTGGAGTGAAACGGGAAGCTGAGGTTGCTATTGAATCAGTGAGAAGGTTCTGCTCTCGTGGGATTGCTTCGATTGATATGAAGTTGAATCCTTTGGTTAGATCTAATACCACCATTTTATAGAGTTGTAAATGCTCAGCTCTAGTCTCATATACCTCAGAGACTTGGTTTGCAACTAGTTGCGAGTCTCCTAGCACTCTAATGTTATCAACACCCATCCTTTTGGCTATGGTGAGGCCAAGGAGGAGGGCTTCGTACTCAGCCCCATTGTTTGTACACTCAAAGTTTAACTTAAAGGAAAAAGGTAGGATCTTTCCCTCGGGAGAAGTAAAGATCACACCTGCCCCAGCTCCAAAATGACATCTAGCTCCATCGAAGTGGAGAGTCCAATATTTTCTTGGAAAAATGGATGTTGGGACATTCCTCATGTCTGTTTCTTCTGCCTCGGTTACTTCTACCATACAAACTTCATCTGATGGAAGGGAACCAATTCCTAGGGTGTATCCCATACCCATATAATCAAATGGTAGGAGAATGGGTAGATCTTTCTCTAGTAATTCTACAATTTTTTGGTAGTCCCTAATGATACCATTTCTATGACGTTAGTCTCATTTTTGAGTGCTGGAATGCCTTCGAATAGATTTGTAAGTTCTAATTCTATTGTAGGTATCAATTTTTCCTTTGGTTTTGAATTGATTGGTTTGTTAAGTTGATTCATTGGGAGTTCAAACTCAGAGTGAACACCTGGTCTCTTCTTCAAGTCTACTAGGTGTATATCGAATGGTTTTGGGTCACCTTGTGCCACAAATATTTTCCCTAGGTGCAAAAATCTTATTTCCTGGAATAACGTGGAAGGGATTGCCTTCATGCGGTGTATCCATGGTCGACCGAGGATCATATTATAGTTGGTTTCCCGATCTATAATATAAAATTTGGTGAGGACTGTCTTGGGTCCTAAGGTGACTGGTAAAACTATGGTCCCAATTGAAGTGGCCTTGAGGCTATCATAACCTCTTAGCGTATTTCGTGTTGTGGAACAATTTGTTTCTCCATATCCTAGCTTTTGAAGAAAAGTGAAGGGGACTATGTTAACTGCTGCCCCATCATCAATCATTGCACGCTTAACATAATTATTGTAAACCCATACCTGTAAATGTAAGGTTGGGTCACCTCTACGCATAATTTCAGCGTCTGTTGGCATTTTGCTTATATCAAATATAAACTCAGTATCCCTATCTGGCTGCCCTGGAGGGTAGACATCAAAGTCTACATGGTTTACTTGCATAGTAGGAGGAGTGATGTTAATTAAATGACCAAGGCCTAATGCTTCTAAGAGAGCAGCCCTATGGGCGGGAGAGTTCTTCAAAAAATCCAAGAAGGAAATGTGAGAGAAGGTCTTTGTTAAGTCATTAATTAAATCGTAAGCACCTATGGGTTTTACCAATGTTTGTTGAATGTTGTCTGGTTCTAATGGATAGTTTGGAACTGGTTGAGAAGAATAATCTCATGTTCTTGTTATGGTTTCTATGGGTAGCTCAGTATCTAACTCTACCAGGCCAACTATCTTGGTTTGTGGTCGAGTTCCTAATTGGGGTGCGACCGGTGGATTTAATGAAGTTGAGGCTTCATGATCATTATTTCCTGTCATAACACCCTTGTTCATCCCATTTGGATCTAACCTGTTATTGTTAGAGTGATTTGGGAGTGGATCGTTAAAAATCTTGAGGGGTGCATTTTGAGGGGAAACTTCCCTTGTGTATGTGTTTGGTGCGGGTACTACAGAATTTGCTAAAAACATATCTATAAAGAGTTGTCTTTGGTCTTCTGGAAAATGTTGCATGAATTTATTGTAGTCACGGAAAGTCCTAGTATCATGGCCTTGAATCTTGTGGAAACCACAATACAAGTTGGGATTATAGTTTCGAGGTTGTTGATTTGAAACCTGTTGTGGTCCAAAACTCTGATTAGGTTGCTGGTTGTTAGAGTTAAAATTTTGAGGTTGTTGCCTTTGGTTTTGACTCTGATATCCAGTTGGGTTTCGATTTGGACCTTGTGTCTGGATTTTCCATTGTTGTTGTTGTTGTCGTGATGGACGATTAAAATCCACCACGTTGATTGTTGGAGTAAAGTTGTTATTTCACTGATTGTTAACGGGTGGTGAAATGTTTACGACATTTTCCCTTTTAACCTGGTCTGTTACTCCATCTGTTGTAACCCCATGGTTTTTGTTAAGGATCTTGGGTCCTTGATTGGTATTCCCAGCATTAGGATAGGTCGTAGTGTTTTGATTGGGAGTGATTAATTTCCCATTTGTTCCATATGTCTTACGACCACTATCTATTGCCGCTTGATCTATTCAGAGAGCACTCTTGAGTACTTCATCATAAGTCCTTAGTGGGAACTTCTGGACTTCTTCCTTTATCTCTCTATTGAGAGAATGAAGGAATAAGTCACATAGTTCCATTTGATCCATGTTTGGAGCACTTGCTGATGAGTAGAGGACTGTACGCCATCTTTGAATAAAATGAGCAGCAGATTCATTGTGCTCTTGTTTAATATGTAAGAATTCCCTGATTCCTGTTCTTAACAATTTGTTCATATCAAAAGCTTTGATAAACTCTGACACAAGTTGTTTGAATGAGTGTATCGAGGCTTCAGGTATTCTGTAATACCAATAAAGGGCAATACCCTTTAAGGTTTTAGGGAATATCCTAGCAACAACCGCATCCCAAGGGAGTAATTCTCGGATGGCCATGACATAGGCCTTGATATGTGCATTTGGATCTCCCTCCCCTTTGTATTTGGGAAAATCAGGAAGAGGTCTTGGAAGCATGACACTTCGTATGGTGAAATCTAGAGGCTCTTTTAAATATTCTGAGTAAGTCCCTACCGCATAGGTTTCGACCATCGATGGTGCCTGCTGAGGGGGTGGAGGTGGAATGGGTTGTTGATATGGCATAACATATGTATTTGCAGGGACATAAGGAAATCCCTGTGGTTGAGTGAACATCCCAGGAGAGGAGAACATGTCTCCCTGTGGTGATTTTGAATAAATGTTTAAGTAGGGAGGAGCATTGCTCTGGTATGGGTTGTTTGGTGCTAAGCCGGGAGGTATCATACTTTCAACTGGAGCAGGCATTTGAAAATGTGGTTCTAGTTGGTGTTTGTTGTGGATAGTTATATGAATGTTGAGGAGGCATGCCTAACGTGCCTATTCCTGTGAGGAGGTCAACTTGGCTGGGATGATGTGGAGGGTTGGGGATTCCTGCTTGCCCAAAATATGAATTTTGATTTTCTTGAGCAAGTTCTAATCCTCTAACCTTCTCAACTAAGGCTGAGATGACCTCGATTGGTGAAGACACAGTGTTTTTCCTTAATGGTGGTTGTTGTACACCTTGAGGTTGTAAAGGGGTATGGTACCCTGCTATGAATTGATCATTACCCTGCCAAGCTTCACCGAGAGTATTTCCCATAGGTGGAGGAATGGGGGTGTTTTCTTGGAGTAGGGTATCGGGTTGTGTTTGCAAACTTCCTATAGGTGGGTACATGTTTTGGAAGCATTGTTCACTTCTAGCGTAGCGCGCTAAATACTCCTCATCCAAAAATGGGAGTGGATCTGACTGTCTACTGATTTGTGGTCTGAACAAAACCTGAGGAGATGAAATGGATTCTCCAGTAAACATCATATTGTTAGAGCCTGAGGGCTCTGGTTGTTGCGTTTGTGTGAGCTGATCCAACTCCTCAATTCAGAATGAAGAACTAGAGCTAGTTCTTTGAGGAGGAGTTTGTGATGACAAGTAATTACTTGAATAGTTGTCAGCCCATGCAGAAAGTGAGGGTGACGGTTGTCTATTTGTTTGACCATAATGCACTTCGAGACCTGAGAGAGGTCTGCCATATGCATCGTATCCCGACATATTCGGGGGGTATATAAATACCCACAGAATAATGGGAAAGAGTGAAGATGGATGAAAGAAATGAAAATAAAAGGGGAACAGTTGTTTGTTTCACGTCGGGTTCACCAATTTTGTACGATAGAAAAGTGACATGCGAGCATGAGAATCTACAAGTAGCTCTTCTTCGTACCCGACCTCCCGAGGTCATGTCGAGACAGCCGGTGGGAATGGAATATATGTGGATACAGACAAGATAGTTGGGAAATCTTATATCCTCAACACGCAATAATGGGATCTGTGAATCTAAGGCAAAGAAAGCTCTCCTAACCTGAATTGGTGTAATGGATCGTTCAGATATAATAGCTGCTCGGAGGCTCCAATCAATGTCGAGCTCTGCCGAGATCCTATCTATTGGCTGTTGGATACGTGGAAAGTGACCTGTAGGTGCTTCGTGTATATTTCCAGACAAGGTCATGGAAAATGGTAATGAGAGGTGTAGTGGATTTGTAGAAACTATGGGTGGTTTTCTGGTCTAGCCCAGAAAATGTTGGATTGATTGGCTTCTATGTTTAATACGGAAAATTGTGTTATGATATCTGGCGGAAGTAGTGAGGATCTAAATACCAACATTTGTAAACTGGTGTCAATACTTAACTGACTTGCAGGCCCATTGGGTTGTGGGACCTGGGGATCACAACCATGAGTTCGTGGTTGTTGTGGACCTGTTATGGTCATGTGAAGAATCAATCTCTTCTTCCGACTATCCAATGGTCATAAGCCTTTTCAGCTTCTATGTTTAATACCAGGAGTTGTGTGATCTTCTCAGAATACCTTACGGGTGTTCTGGAAACTTGTATACGTAACCCTGTGTCTATGTCGATGAGAAGGTCTCCTGCATCTGGCTGTGGAACTAATGGATCACAGCCAAATATTTGTTCTCTTTCGGGTTCTTGTATGGTCATGCGGATATCCTATCAAGGCAATCTATAGTTGGGTTGACTTGACCAGAATGTGTATGCTTTGTCATCTTCAATATTCAATTGTCTCAATTGTTCACTAATTGCTTGTGGGTTTATTGTCATTTGAAAGACCTGAATCCTAAGCCCTTGATCTATATCCATTAATGTTGTGAAGAGATTTGGCTGAGGTACTACCGGTTCGAATACGTATTCCCTGGGCTCTCTGGGTCCCGTAATTGTCATGCAAAAGATGATTCAACTTTAACTGAAATGAGTAAACTAACTATGAAAGATATATCTACACTATGCTTATATTCCTTTTATTTTTGTATTTTCAATGATGCGTATTTGAATGAAATTAAAAGAGCAGCTATTCTAATATATTCAGATAATGGACAATTAATCTAATAACAGAATTAAAACAAGCAAGTTAGCCTGATATAGCTATTTTCCTGTGCACTTGTGAATTTATCCTAAATATTTAAATAACTAACTAGTTTAATCGAAAGACTTCCAATCCTACCTCAGAAGTGAGGAATGAATCATAGTTTCTCAGAAACTATCATTCCCCACAGCTTCCCTGGCAATATTGAAAGTGAGCTTTAACTTGGAATAAAATGATTTGCTACTCTATTTGATATATTGTAACTACAACTTTGATAGCTCAAACCTGGAGTTTACAGAACAGTGGTAAATCTAGTTGTGTCGTGACTTGTCCCCTCAGTGTGATCTCTTTGTTCCTTCGTGTTCTCGTGAATCCAGAAAAGTGTGAATGTGATAGCGTCAGCAGAAGAAGATACTCAAACAATGGCAGCTTTGGATATAAACCGAATACAATGCAAGTAAGAGAGGGATAGTGCAAGTGAACAGAGCTTGACTATGCAATTCCTAGCAGGATTTATTGCGGGGATACAACGCAAATATACCAAGAATTCTGGGATCTATTTCTTGTGACAAAACAAAACCTGCAACTCTAAGATTATCAAATGGATTCTAATCTAGAACTGAAACTACCTTATGCTAAGCTGACTGTGTATGGGACAACAATGGAGTAAAATGAAAGTAAGAAGATCAAATGATCTCTAAAGTAGAAAGGAGAGGCTGAGAATTCATGTAAAATATAAACCTATTGAAACTCATAGAAGAGCTTCAAAACACACTGAATAATCAAACACATAAGGAGAGGGGCCATTTGCTTGTGAACAAGCTGGGTATTTATAGCATTTGGATTTACCAGAGGGTAAGTCTAAATTGAACTCTTCTAATATAAACAAAGGGAAATCACTATTTACCAGGTGGCCAAAACATAAATGCAAGCTTTAGTGGTTGAGAAATGTGGGTGAAATTTGAATTTTTACGTTTGATGGAATCATCAGGAACGTTCTGGAAAACATGCGCACAGGACCACCGCCCTGCGCAGGGAGGTGCAGTTACAGGACCGCCGCCCTGTCCTGGGCGGCGGTCACGGGACCGCCACCTAGGCAGGGTGGCAGTTCTGTAACTTAAAGACAAAAATGCAAGGAAAAGGGGGCAGAGGTTAGAACAAAACATGCAAAAGCTAGACAAGGCTTTCTAGGATGCAAATGTATACTTGGCGAGCTTTTCTAGATTCCGAACACCTTGCGAAGAGATCTGAATCATCATTGGGGTTTCTGTAACCTCTTTATGGTAGTACAGTACCTACATTTTTGGGTATTTTCCAGCACTCTCTTCAAGTCTTCTACTTCACTTACTGATGCACATCTTACATAGTATGAGCAAACTCATCATCTTTAAAAATTATCGTTCTCATCTAAATTGTACTTCTCAACTCAAAAAAACCTATTGGGTTGTTCCCATACTTGTACTTTGATTCACCAAGTCATTGTAAGAAAATTCAGTTTGTACCAATACTAGATCCCACTGATTGGGCTTGTCACTTTCTAGACACCTCAAAATATTACTGAGGTTACAATTCACTACCTTTTTTTTTCATCCATTTGTGGGTGATAGAATTAACTAAATTCTATCCTTGTGCCCAAATTATTCAATAATGTCCTCCAAAAGTTCCCAAAAAACTTTATATCTCTATCCAAGGAAATGCTTATTGACAACCCATGTAACCATACAACTTCTTAAAAGAACAAATTTACAATATGTGTGGCATCACTAGTCTTATGAAATTCTAAGAAGTGAGCCATCTTAGAAAATATTTCCACAACAAAAAATATAGAGCAATTACCTTTTTGTGTTCTTGGTAGTCTAAGAACAAATTCCATGCTCAAAGCATCCCACGGTCTATCCAAAATAGGTAGTGGTTGATACAAACCATAAAATTTGAATTTTTTCCCTTAGCATGTTGAAAAACTCTACAACTTTGAACATACTTCTTCACATCCACACTTATTTGTGAGCATTAGTACTTATCGCTCACTTGCACCAAAGTATTATCTAGTCCAAAATGACACGCTAGACCTCCATTATGCTTCTCTTTCAAAATATTATCTCTCATAGAACCTTGAGGTATTCATAACCTCTTTCCTTCGAACAATAACCCATATTGAATCATGTACTCTAACCATAGATTTCTATCCATTTCCATTGGATTCAAGTATGTTTCCCATATATCTTGGAAATATAAATCTTCAACATACACATCTCTCAGTAAGTCAAACCCAATGACTTCCACCTTGAGCTCATTCACAACCAGAGCTCATCTACTCAAGGCATCCCTAACTCTAGTGTATTCTCCACCTCTATGCTTCAACACAAAATAATATATTTGAAGAAATTATACCCATTTCATATGTCATTTATTGAGATTACTTTGGTTGTTTATGAATTGTAACACTTGATTGTCCGTATACAAAATGAACTCCTTCAATAAAAAGTAATGCCACCACTCCATGATATCTTGTACCATTACATAGAACTCTTGATCGTAGACTGAGTAATTTTTTTCTTCATTTAACTTCTCACTGAAATAGGCAATGGGATTACCCTATTGGATCAATACCAATCCTATGGATGTCGTGCCAACATCGCAATTAGCCTAAAATACTAAACCAAACTCTGAGAAGGCTAATAATATATATTTCATCACCTTCTTCTTCAAAAACTGAAAGCTACTCTCTGCAACAACAATCCACTCAAACTTCTCTTATCTCCATTCATAGTTTTTTTGGTGGGTGCACATATATATGAACTTTTAATGAATTTTCTATAAAAACTAGCCAATCCATGGAAACTTCCTGCTTCAAAAATGTTCTTTGATGAAGGCCACTCCAAAATTTCCCTCACCTTCTTTAGATCCATTCTCAACCTATCATTAGAGATTACAAAACCAAAATATATCAGCTCCTCTTGCATGAAGTTGCACTTATTAAAATTCACCAACAACTTCTCTTCTTTCAACCTACTCAATACCAACCTCAAGTGTTGTAAATGATCTTATTTATAATGACTAAAAATCATAAGGCCATCTAAATAAAATATAACAAAAATTCCTATGAAATGTTTCATCACTTCATTCACAAGCCTCATGAATGTTCTTGGGGCATTTTAAAGTCCCAATGGAATGAAGAACCACTCATAAAAACCATCATTCATCTTGAATGCAGTCTTCCACTCATCTCCTTCTCTTATGAATATTTGATGATACCTGCTCTTTAAATCTATCTTTGTGAAGTATCTAGCTCCACTCAAATAGTCCATTAAGTCATCCATTCTTGGAAACAGAAACCATTACTTGATGGTGATATTTTTTATTACACGTGAATAGATGCACATTCTCCATTCACCTCACTTCCTAGGTGTTAACATAGATGGAACTACACATGGGATCAATATTTCTTGAACCAATCCCTTCTTTAACAACTCTTGTATTTTCCTCTTGATATATTCATTCTCCATTGGCTTCAACCTATAGGATTCCTTGTTTAGAATTATTTCTCTTGGTATAAGATCCATGTGATGGCTTATGCTTCTCATAAGCGGTTGTACCCATGGAAACTCATTTGACACAATGTATACATAGTATTCCAAAAGTTCTGAATTTCTAATGGAAGATAAATAATTTTAGTGGTTATCACAACTTGTATGGGATATGGAATAAATTCATAAAATACATCTTTCTTTTCCACCTTCATGAACTCTTTTCCTTCAACTAGCATCACTTTGGGACTATTGTCCACCTTTTCTTCTCTATCTCTCAATAGACTTAACGTGAATCTCTTTCCATTCTTCATTATGGTGTAGGTGGTTCATCTCCCACCATGAGTGACTCTTATGTCAAAATTCCATGGCCTCACTAATAATATATGACACACATCCATGGGAATAATGTCACAAAGAACATCATCCATATACGAACCAATCTGCAAACTTAATATACACTTCTCATTCACAAGCACTTGGTGGCCCTTAAAAAACTAGAAAATTTTGTATGGAGTAGGATGCTCCAATATTTTTTACCCAAGATTTTTTACTATCTCTAAAGACACCACATTACTTGTACTTCGACTATTAACTACAACCTTAAAAAACTTACCTCCAGATTTAAAAATGGTTCATAATAAATTCTTCCTTTGAGCTGGTTTATTCACCTCCTTGGTTGGTTTCAACAACACTCTTCTCATCAATAGAGCCTCTCCATGCTCCCACTCTTCCTTATGTGTCAGATACCCAACACTGTCCTCATCCACATGAGAAATCTGGTTTCTCTGTTTATTCCTTCTTTTTTTATTTTGAGGGTCTTCTGGGAAATCAAAAAATCTATGACGAACATCTTATTACACTTAAAACACTTTCTCATGAAGCCTCTTCCTCTAACTCTTCTATAAAATCCTCTCCCTCTTGAGGAATATCCTCATCTTGTGTTTGATTTGTGATATTGCAAGATACTTTCTTCTCCATCATGGTTTTTCTATCCTCTTCCACCATTTCCTTGTCCTCTACCTGTAGATGACCATCCTCTATCTCTATCATTTCTTGTTCTTTCTTGACAACTTCTCCTTTGCCTTCAATGCAATTTGTTATGATTCTTCTACAGTCCTAAAATTTAGCATGCTAATATCATCTTGAATAGGAAAACAAATTCCATTTACATACTATTTTCCAAAATAACACCATGCTATTTGGATAACTTCGTTCAAGTTTTATACTTACATGGATTTATAAGATAAACCTGCACAACAAAGACATTTAGTGTTCTGCAGAAAAGGCAAATACAATGTATCGTAGAGTTTGTAAAGTCCGTGTAAAAAATAAACATAAACGTGGAGACATATTCCATGGAATAAATGTAAATGATAATACAAGATTCCACATGAAGGAAGTTAAGTGCAAGATTGATTATAAAATTCACAGGAAATAGGCCCAAAAGTTGAAAGACCAGTGAAACAAAGAAAATTAAAAAGTCTAGGGCATAAGGAATATTTGTAAATCTATGGAATAGAGAGTCCATAATACAAGGAAATTCTGCTAGAAGGTAATAATTTGTGTAATTTTGTATACTATGTGGGATCAAGAATGATAGATCCATGGGTGAATAAAACTAATTAAAAAATTCGGCATTGTTTGTAGACTAAGGTAGAGATAAAAGGAGAAAATGAGACATTGGAGGTTTGTTGAATACAAAGAAATCCATGAAAGGTGAGATAAAGGTGAATGAAAATCAAAACTATACAAAACTCGACAAAGCTGTGTCTAATTCAAGACATGTGCTTAACCATTCTAACAACCAACATTAAGTGTTGAATGACGTTGTCCTCATGCACTAATAATTTGATGGCATGTAATTGGAGCATTGTCAGGTGCCCATACTTAGCCTGTAAAATAAATGGAAATTGGTCCTTAGTGTTGGTAGGGTGGATGAAATCATTGATTGCTGGATGTGATATTTTCCCTCATCTTCTCTCTCAATTTTTTTATATATGTGTAAGTGCAAAAGTACATGTAAAGGGTTGGATTTTTCTGATAATTCTAAGAGTTCTACCCTTTTGAGCTCAATTTTTTTCTTTCAAACCTATGTAACAAAAATGTGAAGGTTTTACATGCTGCAACTTTGCATGATTGTAAATGGATGAGTAAATGATGTTATATACAAGTGTGATATCTTTCCTTAAATGCATTAGTGTTTAATGTGAATATTTCAATCCTCTTTCTCACCTTCATTCTCTTTCTATTTATTTCTTCCAAAGTATCATGTGCATTATCTTGGATCTTCACATGTATTGTTATATTTTTTTCCCTAGAAAGAATTAAACCCTATTCTAGTTTGGTGCATCACCTTTATTTATTTTTAGTATTTCTCTCTCTCAACCATGGTGTAACTTTAAGATCTAAGCAAGAACTCACCCATGGGAGCAATGTGCATGCATTAAGGGAATCATGACTCAATACTCCATACTTCATTCCATTGTATTGCTCAAGATGAAAGGGTGTACAAATAGGGTTGGGGTATGTAACTCCCCCACAAATGTAGCCACAAGAAATGGGAGTTACATTCCCAAAATATCCATTCAAATGTAACTCCTATGACGCGTGTAAGACCATAACGAGACCCTAGGACACCTAAGCATGGTGAATCACCTATGTCAAGGAATCCCATGTAAATAAAATAAATGCATGGAAAATAACCTACACCAAAACTCCCCCTAAAGAATAGCTTAGGTGGACTCATAGATGAAAGCAAGGAGAAGTGGGTCCCAGAAAGAAGCCTGATGAGGTACCCACATACAAGAAACTCTCGAAATGTGGAGTAAAAAGGAGAAAACCCAGTGGGAAAAACTCCCCCCCAAAAGATAGATAAGCCCACTCTCTAATCTAAGAAAGATGGCAAAGATGGATCCTAACCATAGACAAGCCTATAAAGGTACCCATGTACAAAGAAGCAATCTCTTGAAAATAAGACGAAGAGAGAAGAAGAGGGAGATGAGAGGAATGTAGAAGATGCCATGGACGTATTTGAACTCTGCAACTCTAGGAGGTCTCCCAGAAGAATGTCAATGACAAGATCCTCTACCTCTGAACTGAAGAAGAGCCACCCACAATGAACTGTGTGCTTCCCCTTGAGAATGATAGAAATGATGTGCTGAAAGTCCACCCACTCCACATAGGAAACCGAAGGTAGTAGCACAAAGAACTTTGAGTCTGGTCCACGGAAGTGTGACATAGGTCTAGCAAGTGAGTGCTAGGGAACCGAATGTAATGTTACGAATGTAGAACTATCAGAGTATGAAGGGTGACCACATATAGAAAGGATGTTCAACTGATGTGATGGTAAAAAACATCCCCCACAACAGAAAAGGGATCCACAAGCAAGGGTGGATCAATGAAAGTTTTCAAAAAAATTGAAGTGATAAGAGTCCCAAAAGGGGCACTCCCAACAATGGAGATAATGAACTCCTCCGAGGAATCTGTAGATGGATGAGGAACCTATAGTACATCAAAAGTAGAATCTGTGAAAAGATGACTAAGGTCAGGTAGATACTCATCCCAATGAGGGGGATCGACAAAAAACAAGAGTGATGTCAGATAGGTATAAGTCATCTAATGAAGGTAGAGGAGTGAAAAGGGCCTCGCACACTGATGACTGTATAAGACTGAATAGGATAATACTCAATATATGATGAGATGGGAGGGGTGACAACACTCTCTGAAATAGTGAGAGGAGGAGAGAAGTCCTCTATAGTACTCTTGACATCAGAATTGGGTGCACAATCCTCATCATCAGAAGTAGAATCAAGTGAGTCTGTGTCAGTGAGAATGACATCACACGAAGAACAAGAGGAGACAATTGGATCAGCAACAGCAACAATGGCGACAATATGTGAAGGGTCTCCATAGAGGGACTGAAGAATGCTCCAGACACAGTGGGTTGGATCTGAGTCTGCCACGTGAAACCGAAGAGATCTAGAGACATACATCATCATGTGACAAAAAACATGGTCGCAAGTGTCAAGAAAGTCCTCAAGACAATGATGATTAGTGGGTGCAGGAACTAGCCCAAGTAAGAAGGGTGAAAGACCCTCATGGGAAAAGTAACATTCAATGGAAGTACACTCGTGGGATGAGTAGTTATCTCTCCTAGTAAGAAGTGGCAGAGGCTGTAAGGTGATCCTATGATGCTCAAGTCTAGAAAGAGAACTCTCCATGATGCGGAATCAAAAGTGCAAGGTGCACAAATGCAAGATGTCAGACTCGGCCGATAATGCATCTGTGTGTGGTAAAAAACCTATGAGTACTAGTGATCCCCCCAGAATGTGGCACTTTATAAAGTAGTGTGTTTACAAAATTGACAATGTCATCATGTAATGTACAAAAAATCATTCAACTTTGACTAAAGAAGTGCTCAAAACCAAGCAGCGATTCAAAAGTTATAACAAGAAAACAATTCCTGCAACTAATGGAAAATGCCAATAGGCTTTGCAAACATTAAAAAAAGTTCCTGAAATGGGTGCAAAGGGTGTCATGTGGGTACTCATTGGAAATGACATCAAATTTCAGATGGGTTTTTTTTAATCTTGCGAGGGAGGAATCAGCCTCTGCCAACCCCGGACCTCACCCTCCATCTTCGACATGCGTAGGAAGGGCATACATTAACAAGAAAATGAATCTAAAATTATTACAATGCCAAAGAAATGAATGTTTTTCATCTTAAAACATTAAAAACAAGATTATTTAACCTTAAAATAATTCTAAAAGGGAATGGGCCCAAGACGAGTTGGTTCACAGTTGACTGAGCTAGTTCCAAGTGAAATGTCACATGTCAGAGGTCGTTGGAAGGTCTGAGACCAGTGTTAGAGTTTGAGTTCCATGTTGGAGTTGAACAGGTTGAAAACAATATCTCCACAATAAGATCCATGTGCAGGTTGTAACCATTCACTGTAGGATGCCAGTGCAGGTGGAGCTGAAGGATTGTCATAAGACTGACTACAGAGTTGAAACAATAGATTTTTGTTGATAGAGATGGTGTCATGATTCACCAGGGGAGCTGCTGAATTGAACCATAAATTTGCTGAGTGGAAAGGCCATGTACAAAGGAAACAAGTGTAACTACCAAGTGTAGAGCTAAACGTGTGTCAGACTGAGCTGGTGGAGACATTGTGTTAGGGCTGAGTTGGAGTAGTGGATGTTGCATTTAAGAGTCAAGTCAAGTCCACGAGCTAACAAGGAACCATGAGACATGCAAAAAGATGCACATGGGTGGAGGGAAGAAGAACCATGAACCAAGCACAAGCTGTAGCCAGAACTGACGTGTAAGAGTTGAAGGTAGAGCTCTGTGAAAAATGTTGTCGATGGTAGAACTTTGTCAAATAAAAAGGTGATAGTCAAACCTGATGAAGCATGAGTCTATCCAGTGGATGCACACAGAGCAAGACTAGTGAATCACTGGAAGGAAAGGTTAACCCAACACATCAACGAGGAAACCAACATAAGAGGATGACACCGTCTATTTATGGTGAAACAAGGACTCCCACCCATGACCAACACCAATGCCAATAAGGTAATGCCAACCAGATTGGGTGCCAAACAATAACAATGTTTCAACCAATGCAAACAAAAATGTGAACACAACAAAAGCAATGTTGAGTAACACATGAGTGACCTAATGACCCAATACAGGAGCTCGGAAGGATTGGATCTGAGCTATCAATAACCTGGTGCTTGATTAAACCACTACAAATTGAGCCGTCGAGGTAGAAGCACAAGTCAAACAATAGTAATTGAGTGAGTGTAAGCTAATAAAATCCAAGAACTATGAATCTAAAATGAAACGACCCAATAGAACGTGCAGTAGCTGTTAGTGCAAATCAACAGCACCCCCTAAATGACCTTCAAATCTGCAAGTGATAATTGGGTCATTTAGTGTGATTGCACAACATGGAATCTTTTCCCCAAGTGTGGGACTTGTAAAAATGGGAAAAAAACTCTCCAGATTGAAGGTTGGTTCCTCTACTCCTCTGATCAGATGTATGCATGAAATTTGTAGAGGTTTAACTCAAAATTCTACTCTAATTCTGCCAAGGAGACAAGGATAGAAAGAAAAGAAGATAAAACTAAACTGACAAGGTGATACACCAAAGGAGTGGTGAACATCTATTTCTACAGATTGACACAGATTATAAAAATGCAACACAAATCATGCACAAATTGCTAAAATTGTAATGAACGATCAGGATAGAGAAAACAACACAAGAAAGGATTGAAAATTCATTCACAGGGCTTGCATTGTCATTTCCATTTTTAAATATAGTGCATTACAACAAGGAGGAAAAAACATGTTGTAGTCCTAAAAAAGGTCTAATATTCCACAAATTCACTTGCCAGGGTGAAGGAGGGAGCCTGCAGAACATAAAAAAATGTCCAACCCTTTACAAATGAGCCAAATCTGGATTTTAACAATGAAAAACACAGTTCGGGAAGGAGAAACGTGAGAAAAATTGAAATGAATGATTCAACCACCAACCAGATCCATCAAAATAGCATGGGTACCCTTAAAAGTTCATTCCCCAAGATTTTTGACCATGCTGGAGAAGAATGGAAGCCATACTGCATTAAAAATGGTGGTTGAATGTCGGTTCTACTCTTTTCCCCATGCCAGAGGATTTTTTCTCATTTATCTCTCACTAAACTCCACCAAAAAACAAAATTGAAGATTCCATCATGTAGAGGACTTCAATATCTTTCCAATGACACCAAAATCAAGAAAAATTGAGCTCTGGATCAAAAGATATGCCCCTCTGAAGATTTAGGGCAAAACTGGGGCAAAAATTAGGTCAGCGGGCCGAAACCTAAAATTTTTCCCCTTTTTTGAATTTGGGAAAAATTCCCCAAAAAGCTCCATGCCCCACCACTCCACTGACACATGGCACTTTCCCATTCATCCGCGGGTTCAAATGGCCATTTTACCCTTTTTTGAATTTTGGAAAAAATTCCAAAATTTCTCCCCGCCGCTCTGCTGCCACCTTACACACTTTGATTTGGTGTGGGCAATCAACTTTCTTTTCCTCCTCAGGCCTACGCCAAAAGTTTTTCCTTTTTGCACCTTTTGAACACTTTGGAAAATTTTTCCAAATCCTTCTGTGACTCCACCCTCCACCATGACTGGACACGTGTCATCCTTTGGTTGGTCTGCGGGCCCTTTGTAAATTTCTTCTCCTCCTCTGTGGGATTTCGGGCCAAGATTTTCCCTTGCGCCATTTTGAATTTTTTTTCAACTTAACCCAGTCCAGTCTGACCTCTGCCGCCACATGGCACTTCCTCATTGGGCACAGGGCTTGCAGCCATTTCTTTTCCTTCTCCTTGGTGGGCCTGGGCCATTTTTTTCCTTTTCGCCCTTTGCTATTTTGGCAAAAAGCCAAAATTCACTCCGCCCCTCCAACTGCCACCTGCCTCCAACTTATGGACACGTGTCATATCCTCCTTGCTCAACGTGGGCCTCAAGCCATTTCTTTTCCTTCCCATGGGCCCACAGGAAAATTTTTCCTTTGCACCCTGCCACCCCTTGGAAATTTTTCAACTTACCTCCACTTGACCCATGCCATTCCACCCTGCCACGTGGCACATTTCTATTGGCTACGAGCTTTCCCAGGAAAAATTTCCCTTAAAAACTCCATCGAGCCATAACTTGCAAAATACAAGGAGTTAGAAGGAAAATTTTACCTTTCTGGAAAGGTGAGAAAATTCTCTATCTGATGAAGCCATTTCTAGATAATTTTGATCACCTGAAAAGTGGAAAAATTTGACTGAGGCACAAAATAAGGAAGGATGAAGGAAAGTTAGCCAAAATAAGCAAGGGGCTTATTTTGGATAACAATTTTGGTGACTCAGAGGGGTCATCCACCTGCTGGATGAAGTGACCAGCTGCCTGAAGCAATCCATTGGGCAATGGAGTCATCAACTTAACTGCTTGGTACTCTCAACTCATTAGAAAATTTCTAGAAAGAAGATTGTGAGAGTAGAACATTACTTGATCTGGAACATGGCCTGCAAAGATGCATCCTTGGGACAACAAAGCTTGTGCCAAAGCACTTAGGGAAATGTGAAACTAAGCTACAACAAAACAATGTGCACAAGCACTTGGAGGAATGAAAATCTAAGCTAATATGTACAAGGTGAGGAGTTTCCCTTCTAGTAGCAATGCTTTAGATGGATTCCATTGACTGGAATCTGCAGTTCTTCACCATCCAATGTAGACAATTGGAAGGCATTGTTGTTCTTACATTTTGTGACCATGTAGGGGCCACTCCAAATGGCATCAAACTTTGAATGCCTTCCTAGCTTTGCTCAGTCTGCATCCCATTTCAACACTAAATCTCCAACTTGGAAGGTTCTAGCCTTAGCTTTCCTATCAAAGGTTCTCTTGATCAAGGCTTGGTCCTTTTCCATTGTTTGGGCTGCATGCTCTCTGATTTCTTGGAGTTCCATCAATTCTGCATATCTAACCTCCATGGTTTCAAACTCCAACAATTCCAATTTCTTCATGAATTCCAAATTTGGAAACTCGAGTGACATAGGCAAGATTTCCTCTCTTCCATAAATAAGTCTGAATGGAGAGTTACCAGTGGATCTCTTGGGAGTTATCCTATCAACCCATAAGGCTGATTTAAGTTTAGTGTGCCAAGTCCTCTGATTTTCATCAAGAGTCCTCTTGATGATATTTAATAGGTTCTTGTTGGTAGACTCATCTTGGCCATTACCTTGAGGGTAATAATTTGATGAAGTGCTCAGATAGATCCCATTCTTAACATCCCATTCAGTTACCTTTGATCCTATGAATGCCAATGCATTATCTGATATTATAGTGGTAGGTATACCAAATCTGGTTACTATCCCCTCATAGAAGTCTAGAATGCTAGATTCATTTGCCTCTTTGAGTGCCACTGCCTCAGTCCATTTGGTGAAGTAGTCTGTTGCTGTTAGAATCCACTTGTGTCCTTGGCTTGAGTTTGGGTTAATGACTCCAATGAAGTCCAAACCCCATTGCATGAATGGTTGGTCAACTGAAATTGGGTGCAATGGAAGGGCTGCTAATCTTTCCTTTCCTGTGAAGAATGCACAATTTTTGCACCTCTTGATCCATGCATAACAATCACTAAACACTTTGGGCCAATAATAGCCAGCCTTCATAATCTTGAGGGTTGTCACTCTTGGAGCAAAATGACCCCTAGCTTGATCCACCATGGAACTCTTCTAACATTCTCTTAATTTGATTTGTCCCAATGCATCTCAGCAGCACTCCATTTATATCCTTTTTGAACAAGACACCATCAACAAGTGCATATGGAATAGCCTGCAATCTGAAGTGTCTTCTCTTGGTTTTGTTCATCTCTGGAGGGGATAGGCCTATTTGTAATAAGTGCATTATGTCTTGGGTCTAGCAAGGAGTGAGCATACCACCATTCTCTTCTTGAACACCTCTTTGTTCTTGGTTGTCTTGCAATGCCAAAACAACATCCTTCCCATTGCTTGCTTCCATTGATTTTCTCAAGACCAGCTACTCACACAATCCCTTTCCTCAGACCAGCTTGGTGACTTTGATCTCAATGTCATACTCCATGACATGAGTAATCCACCCTGCACATTTTTCATTTAGGTCTTTGTTGAGGAGGAAGTCCTTAACTCCCACATGAGAAACCAACAGTTGAACCTTGTTGTTTGAAACTAGATGCTTAAATTTCTTCAAGCTCCTAATCACTGCAAGAACATGCTTCTCAATGAAGGAATACCTCACCTCATAGTCCTCCAAGCTTTGGCTAAAGAAGGCAATTGGCTGCTCTGCATTTTCTTTGTTCTGTTGTACTAAAATTGCAGAAATTGTATCATCACCGCCAAATGCATAAAGGATAAAATCCTTAGAGAAATCTGGGTTAATGAGAGTTGGAGCTTGTGAGATAGCCTCTTTGATTGCCTCAAAACTTGCCTTACCTTCAGCTGTCCATTTGAAAGCCATACTTTTCTTCAACATCATAGTTATTGGCTTGACAAGGGCTGCAAAGTCTGGAACAAACCTTCAAACAAAATTGATTCTTCCTAAGAAACTTTGAAGGGCCTTCTTGTGACTTGGTAATGGCAATGATTTTATTTCTTCAACCCTCTCTAGATCAATTGCTAATCCCTCTTTGGAAACAATGTGGCCTAGGAGCTTTCCTTCATGAGCTAGGAAAATACATTTTTTGGGATTCAAGGATACCCCAAATCTTCTACATCTTTGGAACACTTGTCTCAAATGAAAGAGATGATCTGCTGCATTTTTAGAAAATACAGTGATATCATCTAGGTATATCAGCACTACTTTGTTGATCAATCCCTTGAACGCCATATCCATTGCCCTTTGGAAGGTAGCTCCAGCATTAGACAGCCCAAATGGCATTTTCCTATATGCATAGGTTCCCCATTTGGTGGTGAAGGTTGTTTTGAACTGATCATCCTCCTTTACCATGATCTGATTATACCCTGAATAACCATCTAGCAATGAAAACCTCTCAGAGCCAGCAACAACTTGCAAAATCTGCTCCATAGAAGGAAGTGGGTAATGATCCTTGAGGGATGCTCTATTCAAATCTCTAAAGTCTACACACAATCTGATTTCTCCACTCTTCTTTCTAACTGGAACCAAGTTTGCAACCCAGCTTGAATGCTTGATGGGAAATATGATACTTGCCTCTATTAACTTATTCAATTCCTTCTTCATGAGAGGCTCCATGTGTGGATTGACGGTCTTTGTTTTTTCCTGATGGGTTTAGCACTTGGATCTAATTCAATTGTGTGTTGAGCTAGCTTGGGATTGAAACCTCTCAAGTCTTCATAGCTCCAAGAAAATATATCTGAGAACTCTTGGAAAAGTTTCATGAACTCATACCTTTCTTGCTTGGTTGCCACTTTACCAATTTGAAGTGATTTGCCTTCTCCCACCGAGATGGGCACTGAATCTTCTCCCTTGACTTGGATGTTTTTTTCTCCTTCCTAAATTGATCATTAGGATTAAAGATGGACTCCAAAGTGACAAGTCCTTTTGGCAGTTTGTTGGTTCTCAGCTGTACCACTTGATCACCATATTGTTGTTCTAACTTTTCCTAATTTTTGGCTGAGAACTCAGCTTCTTCTTGCAAGAAATTGATGATTTGTTGGTCACTTTCAAACACTTTCCAACTTACATTATTGTCTGGCACTGATGGCCTTACAATCACATGAATGTTTGGCTACACTTTATCTTCCTTGATACTCTCCACAACGTCAAAGGTGTAGATTGAGAAACAGGGACGGAAGCCTGTGTAATTTTATTAATCTCAATCAACTAAAAAATTACAGAGAATGGGCTGCAATATTTATAGATATTGCACAGCCAAATACATCCGGGAGAATAAGTTGCACAGGTGCAACCAAATGCCAGAATAAACAAGCTTCCAATAACATCCGGGAAGTAGGAAATTAATAGATACAAATATATTGTTGAAAACAATATAACAGTATGTATAAAGACAAATATGGTTGATTAACCATATAACAAAATAACAATTTTATTTAATTAATAATTAATTAAATAATTTAAACTATGCATAATTAATATTAGGATAATAATATTTAATCCTAACATTCCCCCCCTTAATTGTGCATTGTCTGAAGAGATGAGGAGAGAAATGCTCTGAACAACTCGAACTTGTCACGTGCAAGTGACTTTGTGAAAATATCTGCTCGTTGTTCAGCCGTTGGACAAAACTGAAGCTGGATGTTGTGCTTCAACACATGTTCACGTATGAAATGAACCTGAACTTCAATGTGCTTTGTTCTCTCGTGAAAAACTGGATTGCGAACAAGTTTGAGAACACCTTCATTGTCAACATACATGGTGGTCGGTTTGTCCTGTGGTATTCCAAGTCCTTCCAGTATGCGACGTAGCCAAATCGCTTCACAGACAGCTTCTCCTGCAGAACGATACTCGGCTTCTGTGGAAGAGCGAGAAACAAAGTGTTGTTTCTTACTTCCCCATGATATTGGTCCAGATCCCATAAAGAATACAAATCCAGAAGTGGATTTTCTATCATCAATGTTACCTGCATGATCTGAATCCGAATATCCAGTCAAGAAGAAGTTTTCATTCTTCTTGTATTCTAGACCAAGATCCACTGATCCTTTGAGATATCTCAAAATGCGCTTTGCTGCTTTCCAATGACAAATTTTGGGTTCCTGCATGAACCTGGATAGATAGCTCACTGCAAAGCTGATATCTGGTCTAGTGTAGGTCAGGTAAATGAGACTCCCAATCAGCTGCCGATAGAGAGTGGCACTTACCTCAGGAGATGGATCTGAACGAGATAACTGTAATCTGTTCTCCATAGGTGTAGCAATTGGTGTGCAATCCATCATCCTAAACTTCTCGAGCGTTGTCTTGGTATATTTCATCTGAGAAACAAAGATATGATTCTCTTTCTGCCATACTTCTAGTCCAAGACAGTAGTGCATAAGCCCGAGATCTGTCATGTCGAATGATCGCTTAAGATCTTTCTTCGTTTCATCAATCATCTTCACTGAACTGCCAGTGATGACTAGATCATCGACATAAACTACAACAATCACCATCTCCCCCCCTTGCTTTTTGAGGTAGAGATTGGGATCGTATGGATTTCTGACGAATCCATGTTGTACGAGATGCTCATCAATCTTGATGTACCATGCCCGGGGTGCCTGTTTGAGGCCATACAGAGATTTCCTGAGTCTGCATACCTTTTCTTCTTGACCAGGTACAACATATCCCTCAGGTTGAGTCATGTAGACTTCTTCTTGTAAATCTCCATTCAGGAAGGCACTTTTTACGTCCATTTGGTGAACTTTCCATCCAAACTGTGCAGCTAGAGCAAAGATCATCCTGATCGTTTTGATCTTAGCTGTGGGAGCAAATGTCTCCTCATAGTCAATGCCTTCTTTTTGTGCGTACCCCTTTGCTACAAGTCTTGCTTTGTACTTGTCCACTGTCCCATCTGCTTTGTACTTAGTTTTGAATATCCATCTGCATCCAATGGGTTTCTTCCCTGGTGGAAGATCAACAAGCTGCCAAGTGTTATTCTTCATCACTGATTGATATTCAGAATCCATGGCATCTTTCCAAGCTTTTGACTGTAGGGCTTCCTGGACTGTAGAGGGCTCATCTGATTCAATAACTCTACTCATCAAAGCAAAGTTAACTTCTTCTCTTGCTTTACTGCGAGTCCGTGGTCCAGGGGTGGATGTATCCGGTGGAGCATCCAATCTTGCATCTCGTAATGTACTTGTACACCATTTAGGCATACGTTGAACTGTTCCCATGGGTTGTGGTTCTATCTGATCAACACCATCATCCCCATCATCACTTTCATCTTCTGAGGGAACATTAGCTTCAATTTTTACAACTAGGTGAAAAATCTACATCTTGCGAGTCCGGAGGAGGAGTCTCTGCTTCCTTCTTCTCGAAAAACTCAACATCTCTGCTTGTGTAGACTTTTCTGGTCTTAGGATCCATCAATCTATACCCAAGAGTCTCTTCACTGTATCCAATGAAGATGAGATTTTGTGACTTCATGTCCAATTTCTTTCTGTTCTGTTTGGGTATGTGCATGCTGGCTTTGCACCCGAATACTCTGAGGTGTGCAATGGATGGTTTCCTTTTTGACCATGCTTCTTGTGGTGTAATTCCATCAAGAGCAGTTGTGGGCGCTCTGTTTAACAAATACACTGTTGTTTTTGCTGCTTCTGCCCAAAATGTCTTTGCAAGTCCGGAATCATCGATCATGCATCGCACCATTTCCATGATAGTACGATTTCTTCTCTCAACAACACCATTTTGCTGCGGTGTGTGTGGAGGAGGCATTTGTCGACGAATCCCGTGAGTTTGTAGGTAGTCTCTGAACTCATCACTGGTGAATTCCCCCCCTCGATCTGAGCGGAGAGTTCTGATGTGACGACCAGTTTCTTTCTCAACTGCCACTTTGAACTTTTTGAATGTTTCAAAGGCTTCACTTTTCTTGCGAAGACAAAAAATCCACATTTTCCGTGAATAGTCGTCAACACAGAGCATGAAGTACTGGAACCCTGAATGACTTGGCTGCATCGGACCGCACAGATCGGTATGAACCAGGTCAAGTTTACCATGAGCTCGAAAAGTACTCTTTTGGAATGAAACTCTGTGTTGTTTTCCTGCTAAGCAGTGAGGACACTTGTCTGTATCCTTCTGAAGAGATGGTAGCCCATGTACCATATTACACCGGTGAAGTGTTTCGAGATATTTGAAACTTACATGACCAAATCTCCGATGCCACAACTGGCTGAGGTGGAGTTTTTAGCCACAAGTTCTTGATCATTTTTGTGAATGAAATCAAGTTGAAACATTCATCCCACATTTGAGGCTTTTGCAATTATTTTCGAGCCTCTGGATTTATCTCGAATCAAACACATTTTCTTGCCGGATTGACTATCAAAGTCAATTTTCAGGTTGTGATCTAGGAGTTGACTGACCGAAAGAAGATTCTTTGTCAACCCAGGGACATATAGAACATCTGATAGTCTGCATTTGCGTGAACCAAGGGGTAGAGAAATGTTTCCAATCCCCTGAACTGTATATGAAGAATCATCTCCCAACGAAACATGATTTTTCGATGGCGTGTCCCTCATTGAAATAAACCAGTCTCTGTGGCCGGTCATGTGTCGAGTGGCTCCCGAATCAACATACCAGACATCACTAGATGACGTGGATGGTTCACTTGATCGAGCAGTGAACAAGAAGTCTTCATTGTCTGACTGTTCTTGTTGCTCAGCAATATTACCTTGCTGGTGGGGTCTTCTTTTCCAGTTCCCCTTTTTCTACCCATGATATTTGTTTGAATGTCCCTTGTAAGATTTTTATTGTTGTGGTCCAGAATTGCTTGATGAACCTTTCTTATAAGTGTTAAACCAACAATCTTGCAAGTCATGTCCTCTTTTGCAAATTGGACATCGCTTCTTCTGTTGATTTTCCCCATGATACTGATTCTGATGTGGGGCCTTCTGATAGGATTTCGGTTTTCCTTTACCTTTTCGTTTCCATTTTTGATGTGAAGACAGTGCCTGCTCCTCTTCATCATCCTTGTTGTGCATTGCTTCCTCTTGTTGCAGTAGGTTTACTAGCTTGTCAAAACTAATTGTCGTATCTGACAAGTTTAGAGTTGTGACAAAAATGCGGTAAGAAGAAGGGAGAGCTCTCAGAACAATGGGAACGAGAGATTCATCTTTGACCTCTTCTCCTAGGGCTAGAAGTGAAGCCCTCAACTCTGCAACTCTTCTTAGGAAGGCTTCAATTTTCTCATTCTGTTTGAATTTCAATGTATGTAACTGACTCTGCAAATTGAGTATGACATTCTTGTTCTTGGCCTCATATATTGTGCTCAGCTTATCCCAAGCTTCTTTTGCTGATGTGGCATCTCGAATGTGGGCTTGCACATCGTCGGACACTCCAAACAAGATGATGAGTTTTGCTTTCTGATCTGCTCTATCAAATTGTCGTTGTTGTGTTGCATCAGTTGGTGATCTGGTTAGAGTACCAGTCACAACAGGCCAGATTTCTTCAAACTCAAGTTGTGTCTTGATTTTTGTCTTCCATGCAGCATAGTTGCTTCCTCTGAGCAATTGTGAATCCGGAAGAAAAAATTTGGGGGCATTGGTGCCCATTTTGCAGAGATCACTGACAGGGTTTGGCTCTTATCACTCCAGGTATTAGGTCTCCCAATCTATATACCGTCAGTCCGATATACCGAACCTTTCTATATACGCGCCCTTCCGATATACCCGTCGGTACGTGGAAGAAGCTCGCCCTTTCTATATACCCGGCGGTACGTGAAAGAGGCGTTAACGTACGTGAAAGAATTCAATACGTGGTACCAAGACAGTACTGATGGGGTCTGTGCGATTATTGACACCGGCTCAAAGAAATATCCTCATACGCGTGCGTAACTTCGCTATATACTCGGATAATTTCTCAGTCCGGATTTATGTCTTGCAATCGTTCACAGACGGATGGGATGGTTCATAGTGTGTGCACTGTGACCTTATTACTCCCCGTCGATTTATAGGGACGATGCCCAGACGACGTTGTTGCAGCTATATTAGGCATTAAGTGCAGTAGTAGTCATGACGGCTTTACCCGTAAGCGCTTCCCAGAGGCACTGTATATACCGAACGCTGCGAATGAGATCTAGGATCTCGTGAGTGTTACAGAACCAATTTTACTGTTTTTTTATTACAATTCTGCCAGTTTCTGAGCAGTTACAAAGTTTTGTAGTTGACTATGACAACCTGCAAATTAGTACAATATGCAGCAGTATACAAAATTTGAATGACAGGCAAAAAAATTCAGTTTCGGGGTCCTGGTGACCTCCTGAGCCCAATACGACCCAAAATGCTAAAAATTGCAAAAAAATAGCTGAAAATGCAATTTTTAGATAGGTCTCCTTTTGCAAAAAATGTCTGGAATGAAAAACTAGACCGGATGGGAGAAAAAAAAATTTACCCTAAATTAGGGATTTCTCCGCTAAATTTAGTTAGTTGTAACTAAATTCAAAAAAGCCTGCTAAATTTAGCAGTTCTGCCAAAAAATCCGCCAAATGCAAAAGGAGAGTTTTTGAGTGTTTTTGGTGGGATTTGAACCTCAAACCTCTCACTCCCAAGGCTTTGCACTAACCAACTTGCCCACTTAGGGCGCTTGGACTATGAAAGGAAGCAATTTGTATTTATTGACAAGTAAATTGACTTACCTCTTGGAAATGCGACCTGGCTAAGAGAGAGGCCACGTGGCGCATGCTGGTGAAGAGGCATTTTTAGGGTTGTCTTTGCTCTAAAAAATGGATCTGAAGCTTTTTATTTGTTTGTTTGCCTTTGTATTTTCCTTGCTTTTCATGGCCGCATTTTTTTTTTTCCACGCACTGATTTGCTTGTACAGGCCGCGTTTTTTTTGTGTTTGGGCGCAGTTTTTTTCCTTGGCGCACACTTTTTTTCCTATTGGCCGCTGTTTTTTTTGCTTTTGGCTGCGTTTTTTTTGCTTGGACACTGTGGTTTCGATGTGAGTGTGGGGTGCGGTTTTTATTGCTTGGGCGCAATTTTCCCTTGCTGTTTGTTTGCTTGTACATTTTTTTGCTGTTGGCCGCGTTGCAGGGTGCCTCATTTTGCTGTGTTGTTTGTTTGTTTAACCCTTTTTTTCTTTGTGCAGGTTGCTGGCAGAGCTGAGTAATGGCAACTGTGCCACCTTTTTTTTTTTTTGCTGTTGAAAAACCTTGTTGCAAAGGCCGTCCAGTGTGCAGGCTTGGTGTCTTCAATGCTAATGCATTTGCTCGATCCATTCTTTGCAAAAATTCCTTCTCAGTTTTTTTATTGCAGGTATTCTTTGCTCCTCCTGTTTGATTCTTGACACTGGATTGGCTTTCTTCTGACATGGACCAAGCTTTTGAGCATCTACCCTGATAGGCTTGATCAGAGTTCCAATATCCAGATGAAAGCTTGTTTGATCCTGCAAATGGCAATAGGTTGGAATACAGACCTCCAAAACAAGCCAAATGCAAATTCCAAATAATTAGAGACAAAACCCTTAATGGGGAAAAATTTTTTTTTTTTTATTATTTTCCAATACCTGTAGCAAATTTTGCCTGGTGCTGAGTGCACCAGTGCAAAAAAAAATTGCCTTCCAAGCACCTGGAAGGAACAGGAGGATGTGGGGGAGGCAGGGATGGGGCTGGGAGTTTGCACGAGGCTGCACAGGCTCTCAAATGCTGCAAACACTCTCCAATCTCCTCTCTCTCTGCTGCTCTCTCTTCCACACCTTCACAGGGCCAGAATTTCGCTCTGGTACCAAATGTAGATTGAGAAACAGGGACGGAAGCCTGTGTAATTTTATTAATCTCAATCAACTAAAAATTACAGAGAATGGGCTGCAATATTTATAGATATTGCACAGCCAAATACATCCGGGAGAATAAGTTGCACAGGTGCAACCAAATGCCAGAATAAACAAGCTTCCAATAACATCCGGGAAGCAGGAAATACAATAATACAAATATATTGTTGAAAACAATATAACAGTATGTATAAAGACAAATATGGTTGATTAACCATATAACCAAATAACAATATTATTTAATTAATAAATTAATTAAATAATTTAAACTATGCAGAATTAATATTAGGATAATAATATTTAATCCTAACACCACACCTTATTGTTATAAATATTTCAACATCACATGATTTCTTTGAATACATGGTTAATCAAACAAATTTAACAACATCACGGTTTAATTAATAACATTCATTCTAATGTAATTACTAATGCATAATTCATTAGGATAATAATGTATTTTGGCCCAATCACTGAAATCTGACAATTAAACTAACCATTTCTCCATTTCAGTCTATGTTGTTTTACATAAAACTAAAGTATCATGATTAGGAGCTTCATCAAAGTAGCTTACAAATTTACCCATATCCAGATAACTCAATATTCCACCTTCTCGGTTGAAACCCAAATCCAACTTTAAGAACCATCATAGATTTAAACTCAACCTTTGTCAATAATGTTATTTGTTACAAATAATGACGTTGAAATTATTCATGTTAATATTCCTAATTGCTATATTCAATCACGATCCATAGTGCTATATGGATCAAACCATCATAAAACTATTTTCTCAACCCTCATAAGTAGTTACAATATTAACTGAATATACCCTTCTAAATCACATAACTTCATGGATACCTTACTAACAAAGATATTGAACATCCTACGGATAATTCCATACATGAACATCAAATAAGGTTGTCATTTATCATCTTCACATTATACCTTTAATTCATTGTGGAAAATGTTATGCAATAGGTTCACTAATTTTTTATGCAGGGTATTTTCATCCTTATCCATAAAGGATTTGAAGACAATTTTACTTTAATCATATGGTGTGCACCTTATGATTCATATTATCATTGAAGTCATGTAAACAATAATCCATATTCAAGTGACATATAACATCAATCATTTTTCGTAATTCAATCATCAAAGTTTCTTGTCCACGTATTCAGAACATAACTATCATCCTTTCCTAGTGGTGGCTATACTCCAACTTTATGGGCCACTTCACCATGAGATTTACAAAAGGCTTCTATCTTGTACACAATGCCTTTTATGAGTCTTCTAGGGAGGAAATCCTTTCACTTCATATTCATGGTCAATTTTGCATTACTAAGCTTGGAGTATGCCCTTGACCCTTCTAGTTTAGTTATAGATATGTGGTTGATGTGCACCATGATCCTCATCATCAAATGACCATGGTATCTATCATATTGGGCTTCAATTTTCATTTCCATATGTTGGTTAGTCTATGTTTATGGTAGTTTCTTGAGTACCTTTTTGAAATACTTCAAATTGTATCCTTTGAATTTGACCATTTTTTTGTTCTTCATTCGAGCTTGTGGCTTTTCCTAGGATACTTGGGTTTGTCCTTGCTATTACCTATAGGATCCAACATTTCATATTCATGGTTGGATCATGTAATCCCATTTTCAGTTTACATCAGTAATGGATGTTAAATCGACCTTGTTACCAAACTATGGAATTATTTCTCATTACTTGGGGGCAATAGATTTATCTAAATCAACTCAATAGGTAACATTAATTTTTTAAAGGAATGGGTTTCTTAGGCTTATTTTATACATTTGGAGATCATTTAGCTACATTTTGTACCTAACTGGTTGTTAACATATACCCATCGTGCAGTTAGACGCTAAATGACCAACCAGTAGAGCTACTATTATTTCATTTATTTCAGAATTCATTTTCATTAAAGATTTGTTGAAGTCATTCACATCATTGGTGAATTGGAGTTTTGATTCCTAATTCTGGAAAATGATCCATCATTGCCAGTGTGTTCACCATAATCACTCATGGTAGATGCCTCTTTCCTATAATTTAGGAAACCATTGATTGCTTTTTTCTTTCCTCTTCACCTTTCTAACACCTCAAAACTGATTTCAAATCTCATGAATTGAGTCACCATTGATAGCACGTAGTTAATTTAAGAGAATGTTTTACATGTGGGATAACAATCCAATGATAATCTCCTTGATCTATGTATTTTGCATTGCAACCAAGGCTTTTTATTGATGTACATTTGGATCTATATGGTCTGAAGCCTCCATATATGGCTTAATGTCCAATCCTTCAATTGTCTTCCAGCTATGATGTCATGGTATACCACTTTATGAAAGGGAATGGCATAGATTATCAAGGTTTGTGTCAATTGGATATAACACCAAATTTAGAATGAGAACATTATGAAAAGCAACTAAGGTTTCCTCAAAGCATGCGTAAATTTCTTATTTTTGATGCTTCCTTAGTTTCTATAATCTTGGCAATTCCCTCTTATGTTCAAGAATATCATACATCTTTTGAAGGTTATGTATTGAACATTCTTTTTGGGATTATTCTATTCAGTGTAACAAGCATGACCTATCTAGGGCTCTGACTAGTATTTGGGTTTTTTCCACACTTCATAATAGAGGCAATTAATTTTCAGTGCTTACTTGATACAAAAGTTGGTTTGTAACATTCCCTTCAGCTAATGAAGTTATGTCATTGCTGATTTCATCAACATTTTCCTCTAGAAGATGGAGTCACTCCCCATTATAAGAAAAAGCCTCTCAAAGGCTGACAAACCTGTTCCTTTCATTACACATTATTCAAATAAAGTTCTTTTCAATGTTAAATAAAAATGATCCATCAGATATCTCTTCACACATTTTGTTCATTGTAGTTAAAATTGTTAAGAGAATACAACAGAAGCTTGTACTCCCTATATTCTTATCTATAATTGCATTTAAGGCAACAAGTAGTCAAAACCCCCAATTTTGTACCTTGAGAGATATGACCCTCTAAGAATGGATGGTTAATTTAGGCCTCTACCTGGATCTAATGTGAACTAAAGTGATCCTAAATGCTTAGTTGAAATTTCAGGTTACTATATTTGGAGGATAGTTCTTGTAAATTCCATCTATCATACATAGAGAGATGCTTAAAGGTCATTGGTTATGTTCATAATCAATGTACCTCCTAAGGTAAATCCAAATGGAACCATGTACTTGGCCTTGAGCTTCTGGATTACATTAGCACTCCAAGATTGGGGTCCTTGAGGAGAAAATACAAAGGAAGATGTGAGGATACAGACCTAGATAAATCTTAGGACCCAAAACTGGGTTTACCAGTTCTAGAAACTTCCAACAAATTTAGATTCTCTACAACAATCCAGTCTAAATACATGCATTGGTACAACTTACAATAAGTCAATGGAGATACAGAACATGTTATAAGTCCATCACCTGATTTGAACTCTCCACCAAAATTGCCATTTTTCTCATTGATTTCAGATCGTTTCATACCGTTTCCATGCACTCCCATGAAGGACACAACAATATTTTGTCCAAGGCTTCCAGCATTTTCCAGTCCAAATATTCAGTGAATGTTTTGTATAACTACACAATATTCCTGGTTAAAACATTAGGTAAAGCAGATCTAGTTTCGTGATCTTATCATTTCTAGATTCTAGTCAATACAAAAAGTGGGATCAAAACAAGGTATTATACATTAGTAAGAAAAAACCCACTTTTAACCAAAAAGTCATACGCATTTTTCTACTATTTTGAAGGTTTTTGATGAAGAAATTACCCAATTAACCAACATCCTATATGTTCAAAATGGTATTGTTAGTGCAAATCAGCAGCACCCCCTAAATGACCAATCACAATCTTTAGTGGATATTGGGAATCATCAGTGTGATTGCACAACATGGAATCATCTTCCCCAAGTGTGGGACTTGTAAAAATGGGAAAAAAACTCTCCAGAATTAAAGGTTGGTTCCTCTACTCCTCTGATCAGATGTATGCATGAAATTTTGCAGAGGTTATAACCTCAAAATGTCTACTCTATAATTCTCCCAAGGAGACAAGGATAGAAGAAGAAAATAAAGTAAAACTAAACTGACAAGGTGATACACCAAAGGAATGGTGAACATCTATTTCTCAAGCTTGACACAGATTATAAAAATGTAACACAAATCATGCACAAATTGATAAAACTATAATGAAGGATCAGGAAGAACACGATGAACATTTAGAACATGCATGAGGATCTTATTGCACAGAGACTTGCATTGCTTCGCATTTCCCCATGTCCTTGAAATATGGTGCATTACAACTGGCCAAGTAGGAATAAAACATGTTATTACATCCCTGAATGGGAGTTTCTGGATATTCCACAACTTTTCACTGTAGCCCAACGGTGAAGAAGGGATCCTCTAGAACATAAACATAAATGTCCAACCCTTTACAAATGATGCCAAATGTGGCTTTTAAGGATGAAAACCTGAGTCCAGGAAGGAGAAACGTCGGATCAGGGAAATGAATGATTCAAGTCAACAATCCAAATGCTTCACCCAATCAACATGCTTTACATTTTAAAAGTAACCTTTCCTAAGATTTTCATACCATCATGGACAAGCCAATGCTAGCCATTTTTCCTCCATAACCCAATGAACCTTGAATGTTCATACTATAAATACCCTTTTCCCCCATACTAATCAGGAAATTGTTCTCATTTTTCTCTGACTAAACTCTACCAAAAAACTAAATTGAAGATTTCATCATGTAGAGGACTTCAGTATCTTTCTAATGACACCAAAATTGAAAAAAACCAAGCTTTGGATCAAAAGATATGCTCCTCTGAAGATTTAGGGAAAAAGTAGGGTAAAAATCAGGTCGGCGGGCCAAAACCTAAATTTTTTCAACGGTTTTGAATTTGGGAAAAATTCCCCAAAAAGCTCCACCCTTTGCTACTCCACTAACATGCAATACTTTCCCATTCATCCGCGGGTTCAAATGGCCATTTTACCCTTTTTTGAATTTTGGAAAAAATTCCAAAATTTCTCTACACCCCGCCGCTCTGCTGCCACATGGCACACTTTGATTTGGTGTGGGCCTTAATCAACTTTCTTTTCCTCCTCAGGCCCACGGGAAAAGTTTTTCCTTTTGCACCTTTTTAACACTTTGGAAAATTTCTTCAAATCCTTTTGTGCCTCCACCCTCTGCCATGACTGGACACGTGTCATCCTTCGGTTGGTCTGCGGGCCCTTTGCAAATTTCTTCTCCTCCTCCGCAGGCTTTCGGGCCAAGATTTTCCCTTGCACCATTTTGGAAATTTTTTCAACTTAACCTCGCTGGTCCGACCTCCACCGCCATGTGGTGCTTCCTCATTGGGCACAGGCCTTAAGCCATTTCTTTTCCTTCTCCTTGGAGGGCCTGCGGGCCATTTTTTTCCTTTTCGCCCTTTGCTATTTTGGCAAAAAGCCAAAATTCACTCCACCTCTCTG
This sequence comes from Taxus chinensis, assembly GCA_019776745.2. NCBI lineage: Eukaryota > Viridiplantae > Streptophyta > Pinopsida > Cupressales > Taxaceae > Taxus > Taxus chinensis. The sequence continues at coordinate 1,985 of JAHRHJ020000230.1, read as the reverse complement.
ATTTCCGCCTCCGACTGGACACATGTTGTATCCTCCTTGCTCAGCGTAGGCATCAAGCCATTTCTTTTCCTCCATAGACCCACGGGAAAGCCTTGGTGATTTTTCCAACTTACCCCGCTGACCCGCCATTCTGCCCTGCCACGTGGCGCATTTCTATTGGTTGCGGGCCTTCCCAGGGAAAATTTCCCTCAAAAACTCTGCCGAGCCATAACTTGCAAAATACGAGGAGTTAGAAGGAAAATTTTACCTTTCTGGAAAGGTGAGAAAATTCTCTATCTGATGAAGCCATTTCTAGATAATTTTGATCACCTGAAAAGTGGAAAAATTTGACTGAGGCACAAAAGATGGAAGGATGAAGGAAAGTTAGCCAAAATAAGCAAGGGGCTTATTTGGATAATAGTAGCCAAGTGCACGAACCAATGGAACAAGAAGAAGTTTGTAAATGAACATAGCACGAGCCAGGAAAACAAGGTGAGATAGCACTCGAATGGTCGAAGAACCCTTTAAAGTACTTCAACACAGGTAGTAAAGCTAATCTGCAACCTCAATACCTACAAATTGAGAATGCATCAAGACACCAAAACCCTTGAAAATGCAAGTAGAGAACATACAAAGGAGAGGTTGCACAAGAAACTACAAGGCAGAGAGTAGTAAACAACCAAGGTGAGCAACACGATTCCAATCCCTGAGGTCTGATACTATTTCAAAGGAATGACAAATATCTGGAGGGAATTTGTGAGCATCAACACGTTGCACTCAACCGTAGAATGGTGTAACTTCAAGATCCAAGAAAGAACTCACCCATGGGAGCAATGTGCATGCATTAAGGGAAACATGGCTCAAAACTCCATACTCCATTCCATTGTATTTCTCAAGATGAAAGGGTGTACAAATAGGGTTGGGGTATGTAACTCCTCTACAAATGTAGCCATCAAGAGGTGGGAGTTACATTCCCAGAATAGCCAGTCAAATGTAACTCCTATGATGCTCTATGATGCGTGTAATACCATAATGACACCCTATGACACCTAAGCATGGTGAATCACCTATGTGGAGGAATCCCATGTAAATAAAATAAATGCATGCAAAATAACCTACACCAACATGTACCTATTAAAACATTCCTTGTGATCTCTTGGAATGCTAGAAAAAGAGCCTCTAATGTTGGAAATGGAATCTAAAGTATCCTTGTTAAAGGAAAGAGGATCCAATGCCTCCTTCTTGACTAAATCTTGTAAGGAATCAATGAGTTCTTCCAATGATGAATTCTCAGTGAGCAGAAGGAATCCATGTTTTTGCACATAGTTGATAAGCTCATCCAAAATATTGAAGGAATTTTGATCAATAGATTCAAGTTCAGAGATGACATGTTTAATCATGTCATATATAGCATTCATAATGCGTATCCATACTTGGGACAAGTTCTCAGTTGCTGATATGAACATGTTCTTACTCGTGAGAGTGTGGGAGTTGAGGTAACTCATCTAAGACATAAATGGGAACATCTCATCCCAATGGATCTTTCCTTTTTCAATCTTCTCTCTTGTTTTCTTCACTTCCAAAAAAATGGAAATAACATACCTGAATAGAGAGAGGACCTTTAGGAGCAATGGATTTCCTTTCTCAAGGATCTTCTCAATCAATTTTTCATCAGCATTCCCTTGCATTGTATGCCCTTGTACCTGCTTGATCATCTTAGGTTCAAAACTACTAATTGGATAAATTTATTACATAAGAGGAGGAGGTACTGGATTCAGTTCCACAAAAGGTTAAATGTAGGTAGTGAGGGTTCTCACATGCTCCTCTACTCAATTATTCATATTTATTCTTGATTTTGAGTGAGTGTGTGGGAATAATATTCCTTGAATAAATGAGCATCATCTTCATGTGTTGCTTGACCGAAAGAGATGTGGGTTAACTCATAATATTATTGAGTCATCTCCTCCATGGGTTTCACTACTTTCGGTTGAGAATTGTATACATAC
>JAHRHJ020000229.1:0-91716 GCA_019776745.2 Taxus chinensis | reverse complement strand
CATCATGTTTCTTTTACCCAAGTTAGTTTCACATATTTTACTAGTTAATCTTCAAGATTGTTTAAATATTATTAACATACATATCTATACATTTTCTAGAATTTAATGTATATCTATGAGCCTTAATTTCTTACACCGTTCTCTTCGATAGTTTTCAATTAATATTAACCTACATGTTGTTTGTACAACTTATGACTGCTACAAAGACTCCTCCCTTTATGCAGACTGTGGTAGTTGTTATTAATGTTGCGATAACGTCTACTGATCAATTGACACAGGTGTATAATTTCTCAAATTTGTTAAATTTTGGAGGAATGTTTTCTTACTAAATCTACAATATCAAATTGTACATGAAATATTTAATTTTAACTATTTATTTGTATGCATCTTGGTATGAGTTAGGGAGTGTCTATTGTTGACCCTGCAGATTGTAAATGATAAATTAATGGAGATCATGAGATTGTGGTAATATTTCACATGCATTTAAATTTCTAAGTTTCTAAATTATGAATGTATTTTCAATATATCCACTTCTTTAAAATTTTGGTGTTAAAAACTTGATGCTTATGAATGTGTAAGCTAAGTTTCAGGAAAGCTTTATGCCTAGGACCACATGGATGAAATCCATAGTGCCATCTCCCTCCACTACATCCACATGTCATGGACATGCTTCTAAGATTAGGGCCAAGAGAGGGAGGATGTTTCATGATTCTTCATAGGATGTAGATATATATATATATATATATATATAGATAGGCATACAAAAAATGTATGTATCACATGTACAAATGGCATATATATATATATATATATATATATATATATATATATATGGCATATATATATATATATATATATATATGCCATTTGTACATGTGATACATACATTTTTTGTATGCCTATCTATGGCTTTATACATATGATCTTGTATTCCATAAATTCCATGGTGACATGTATATAGTCTTATGCAACCATGTGGTCCTATATATATGGCACATTTAGTTTGACACATTATTCTTATATTTTCATAGACGTGGCACTTTCTTGAATGCATGTACATGTATTTTGTGTGTACTAGATATACTCTATATATGTGGCTTTTGTTCTCGGACCACTACATTGATACAAATTTTATGATGTTTTTGCAATCTCATGTGTTGATATTTTTTCATACTGATATTTGATATATGATCATATTTGATGATGTGTGACATTTTTATATATTTACGTGTCACTTGATGAAGTATGATGATGTGTGAAAACATGATTTCATTAAATGACATGTATTGTGATGATGTAATGAAATGATCTAACATATTTGTTGCACTCTTTCCAGACCACACACACACACACATATGCTTTGTCGGTGCTCAAAATAGTTTCACCCCATTTTGGCATTGAAAATCTATCAATGTATGGCCTTTGCCATGAATTATCTGGAAAGGGTCTATAATTTGGGTCTCCTGTTCTCTATTCATCTAAAACTCAGGCTCTCCCATTCTTTCCATTTTCCACAGTCAGGATTTGTTGTCCTTGTCATTTTTTCCCTAAATACTTGAAGAAAAATGAATGGATGTATTTCGAAGGAATGTATTTGAGCCTTGTAACATTTTTAAATTCTTTTTCCTTGGAGAAAATTTCATCTATGTGTTCAAATGGTCACTTTTCTACAGTTTATGGTTTGATGGAAATTTCTCCCGGTCAAATTTACATCCTTGTATCAACATGAAATATGGCCTCTTTTGGTTAAACATGGCTAAGTGGGGCACTCTAAAAGTCTATGGATCTCCTTGACCCAAAACTGGTCCACGTGGAGGAACGACGCTTATTTCAAGATTTTTCTTTTGGTTTGGCCTTAAAGTTGTGCCAGGAGGACACGTGGAGGTTTCCACTACTTTTCCCGGACTTAGAATTGTTTTATGTAATTGGTAAAGTTTGGCTGAACAGGGACACATGGTGAGCCTGCACTCATTCAGGGTCTCTTCTCTTAGGCAACATTTTGAAATTGCATCATAAAGACATGTGGAGGCTTCCGTCAGGGCTTCCCATACTTAGTATTTTTTTAAAAGGTTTTAAGAGGCCTCGGAATGTCGACACTAAAATTTTCCTCCGTAATTTCTATTTCATTAATGTATGTATTAGGAATAGGATGTTGTTAAGTATAATTAGTAGTAGCGTCTGATAGAAGATAATGAAACTGCCAATACGATGCCGCCAATAATGTATAGTACGGTAATAGTTAAAATTATAATAGGAATGTTGTGGTAAAAAGTAAATATTTTTTGTAAGTGGTCTGGTAATGTTAAAATTTCAAAGTTACGTTAAGTAGAGAAGTAGGGTCTACATGATTAGGAATTAGAAATATTATATTTGTAATGATGACAAGGAGTAATCTCATAAATATTTTGTGTATTTTATTTGTAGAAAAGTCTACAAAGGTGGAACCCATGTGAGATGATAAGGTTTATCTTATCTTAGAAGATAAGCCTACATGTAAAGGAAAGAGTTTAGGTATGGAATATGATTGGCCGGAAGTGATTTCCTATCCTATCTTAGAGATAGGGTGGATAATCCTGAATTCCTATAAATAGAGAGGCCTTCCCTCTCATTTATCATAGAGCAAAGTTGTAATAATTATTTTATGAATAAAGGATTCTTTGTGAAGGTGTGTTAAGGAAGTCATCAAGAGGAGTAATTGTGAAGTTTCTACCATAACCATTGTTGGAATCAAGTGGAGTTGGTAACACTTGGAGTAATTCATGGGTGAGATTGTAACAATTCCATGTTAATAATATAACTTACAGTTGTATTTCAGATTTTTCATCATTCTTTTTTTATCATAGTCTGTGGTATTCTTGTGTTATGTTGTTGTTGTGTTTCCAGATTACTACCACCAAACCAAAAGCTATGCATTAATAAAATAATCATAGCATGAGGAGTTCCCAGTGAAATATTATCAGAGTGCCAGATTGGTGTTGACATTTTGGTTCCGTTGCCAGGACCATTCCTCGTTGGTGGATTTTCTAGAGAAATATTCTCACTTAGTCATAAATCATTTGGAGGGTAACCTTGTTTTTACTGTGCATAGTAGTTACCATGGTAAATCATTTTTACCATGAATAGTATTTACCACAATAACTTCACTTTTTACCATGAATAGTATTTACCACAGTAACTTTAGTTTTTATCGTGAATAGTGTTTACCATAGTAAAGTTAGTTTTTACCACAGTAAGTCAAGTTTTACCGTAGTCATTCCTATTTTACTGTAGAAAGGTGTAAAGTCACTTTCTATTATAGTGATTCCAATTATTTGTGCACATAAGTCTTACTGATTGTACTTGTGGGTTGGTATTTCACTGTAGTTATTTTTGAAAATGGGGAAGATTCTTGTTTTTTCAGCCCAATCTAATGAATATGCTTCATCTTTCATTCAAGAGTTTAAACAATCTTGCATTTGTAATGGCCTCATAAGAAGGGAACAATGGACTGAATTTTTTCCTACCTTTTTGGATGGTTCAGCACTTAGGTGGTTTGAAACACTAGGTGATAATGTGAAAAATTCATGGGATTTATTAACTGAAAGTTTTCTTGAAGAATTTGGTGAAAAATAGAAATATGCAGATCTCATGATCGATATCACAAAGCTATCCCAAGGAGAGAAGGAGAAGATAAGGGATTATCATGCTCATGTTCTAGAGCTAAGGAGGAAGCTCGATGCCCAGATCTGGAAGGAAGGATTAGTGGATGGTTTGATGAATGGCATGGATAATCTCCTCTATAAGAACTTCATTCTTGGGATGAAGCAAGAGATTAGACAACGAGTGAATTATGACTGCACATCTATCATTGAACAAGCAAAGGAGATTGCAAGAAGGCAAGAAGAAAGCATGGAAGAGGAGCCCAAAGAAATTGCTGCTAAGATAGAGCCTACACCAACACCTTTGGTCCAGAATCCACAACCACTCTCGGTGAGCACAAATATTTTCCCTAGTACATCTACTGAGTATGAAGATCTACTCAAGAAGATGGGTCAGTTAACTATTAATATTCTTCAAGGAAAGGAATTTAGTTCTCAGGGAGGAGATAGAGGTCCAAAAAGAAATATTTCTGAAGTTGTATGTTATGGTTGTCATAAAAAGGGTCATTATAAGTATAATTGTCTAGATAGAGCTTCTACATCTGGTACAAGAGATAATGATAAAGGAAAAGCACCTGTGAATTCTTTTGATGTAGTAGATAAGAGCATAAATAATGAAGTAGATGTGTTTGTAACAAAAAGAAAGAAAGAAAAAGATAACCAAGATGGAAATGATCCTAAGAAGATGAAAGGAGAAACTAGTAAGAAACATAGGAGAAGAAAGTTGGGTGTGCAGGATTTTTTGATTTCACAGGGGCAAGGACCATACTCCATCTTAGAAGATTTGTCCAAAAGGCCTACAAATATTACATATGGTCAACTTCTAGCTATGTCTTCTGAGAAGAGGCGGGAGTTACGAAGTGGACTCAATACTCGACGAAGTAAGGAGGTTGAGGTACCTGTTTTGGAGGCAGAGGCAGATCCTTACACTCCAAAAATTGAGGTATTATGTAATGGTATTTCAATTCATGATGTCTTAGTTGATGGAGGTGCTACAGTTAATGTAATGACTGATTCTGTATTGAATATGTTGGGTTTAAAAATTGATCGCCCCTCAACACTTATGTTAAGGTCATTAAATAAGGGAAAAACTAAACTAGAAGGTGTTGTTTCAAATGTGGCAATATATGTTATGGGTGTTGTATGTGTGGTAGACTTTCAGGTGATGAAAAATAGTACTGTTGCATACCAAATGTTGTTAGGAAGGCCATGGCTAAGAAAAGTTCATACAAGAAACTACTGGAATGAAGGCTTCATGACACTTGGACATGGCAGAGAGAGGGTGAAGATAAACGTGATCCCTCGACATCATAAGGAAGAACCTGTGGATTCAAGTGATGAAACTGATGATTGGACATCCTCTGATTACTCTAGTACCAATGAAGTGGACACAAAAGATGAAGAAAGTGAGGTTGATGTTTCAGTCATGGATATCCTTCCAGTCACACCTACTCATGAACCCATAAAATTATCTAAAGAAGAAATTGATGATCGTCTCCAACAAATAAAGATTGGTGATGCTGTGATGGAGAGTGAGAAGGAATCCTACCTCCATCTCTTTCAAAGGTACATACACCTATTCAATTTTGATTACAAGGAACTCCATCAAGTAAGTTGGGTAGAACATTCTATTGAGCTGGTAGATGGTGCCAAGCCCATAAAGCAAATGCCATATAGAATGAATCCTAATTTTTCCAAGACTGTAAAAGAAGAAATAGATAAGTTGCTTGATGTAGGATTCATATTTGTTGTGGAGAATTTAGAATGGGTTTCTCCCATTGTGATCTCAATAAAAAATAATGGGAAGCTACACATTTGTGTTGATTATAGGAAGCTCAATAAGGTAACAAAGAAGGATCATTACCCTCTTCCATTCTCAGATCAGATCTTGGATGAAGTAGCTGGCCAAGAGTGCTATAGTTTTGCTGATGGATATAGCGGATACAACCAAGTTCGTATATAGGAGAGAAAGATCAGATGAAGACCACGTTCACCACTCCTTGGGGAAATATTTTCTTATAGAGTTATGCCTTTTAGGTTGTGTAATGCTCCAGCAACGTTCTAATGCTTGATGAATAGGGTGTTTGAACCATACATTGGGAACTTCATCAGAGTATTTCTGGATGATTTTTACATCTATGGGAGAAAGATGGACCACCTGCACCAGATGGAGACAACATTTCAAAGGTTAGATGAAGCACAAGCCTCATTAAACCCTATACAAAGTGTGTCTTTGGATGTTCTAAAGGTGTTTTGTTAGGGCATGTTGTATCCAGAGATGGTATTGGTACTGATCCTGATAAAGTTTCAAAAATCAAAGAGTTACCATTTCCTATGAATAGAAGTAAGTTGAGATCATTTTTAGGCCATGTGGGTTACTATAGAAGGTTCATTAAGAATTTCTCAAAGATTGCATAGCCACTAACCCAGTTCTTGAAGAAGGATGATACTTATGAACCAGGAAATAAGGCGCATGAAGCTTTTGAATAAATGAAGGAAGCTTTGGTGTCTTCACCTGTTTTGAAAGAATCCAGATTGGAGAAAGCCATTCATTGTGTATACTGATGCCTCAGATGCAGCACTAGGAAGTACTTTGAGCCAAAAGGATGAAAATGGGAATGAACATCTAGTTTACTTTGGGAGCAGACAAATGAGCAATGCTGAGGTAAATTATACTGTAACTGAAAAAGAGGCTCTAGCTATCATTTTTGCTGTAAAGAAGTTTAGAAATTACTTGCTAGGGCAAAAATTTATAGTTGTAACAGATCATCAGGCTCTAAAATATATTGTAAATAAGTCTAACCCATCAGGGAGGATAGCAAGATGGATAATTTTGCTACAAGAATTTGAATTTGATATTATAGATAGGCCAGGAAAGAAGCATGTCAATGCAGATGCACTCTCTCGAGCCTATGATGGTTTAGGATCATCTTGTGATGATGATGATTTCCCCGATGCAACATTGTTATCCCTTGACACAATCCCTAGTGAATACATAGATATTTGGAATTATCTAAATGAATTCAAGTTTCCTGATGGTGCCAATGCAAAGACTAAGAGAAAGATTACTCAAGCCAGTCATCCATATTCTATTCTGCATGGAGTATTATTTCGAATAGGACCTGATGGATAGTACAAGAGGGTAGTTGGACGTGATCAAGGGAAGGAACTGCTAGAAGAATTCCACAATGGTACATGTGGAGGGCACTTCTCTGGACAACTTACAGCAAGAAGGATCTTGGATGCAGGTTATCACTGGCCCACTCTTTTTAAAGATTGTTATAATTATTGTAAGACATGTGATATTTTTCAAACACATGGTAACCGTAAGACTTCATCAGCTCCATTATGCCCTATTCTTCCCCTTGGTCCCTTTGAAAAGTGGGGAATAGACATTGTAGGTCCACTTCCAACTACCTCACGCCAAAATAAGTATATTGTAGTTGCCACAGATTATTTAACCAAGTGGGTTGAAGCTAGGCCATTGAAAACAACTTCCATGGATGAAGTGGCAAGGTTCATATATGAACGCATTGTCACCAGATTTGGTTGCCCATTAGAAATTGTAACAGATCAAGGAAGCCACTTCATTAATGAGGTGGTAGAAGCCCTAGTCAATAAGTTTTCTATTAAGCACAGGAAGGCAACAACATACAAGCCAAGCACAAATGGACAGGTGGAATGAACAAATTTTGTGTTGTGTCAAATTCTAGCAAAAGATGCAGCCTTGCAGGTACATAAGTGGGATAAAAGGATTCATGCAGCATTGTGGGCATATAGGGCAACATCAAAGTTCAGCAACAGGATACTCCCCATTTCAGTTGGCCTATGGCATTGATCCAGTTCTTCCTATTGAGTTTGATATTCCCACTGTGAGAGTTATGAAAAATGAAAGGATGGATGAAAGTGATTCAGTAAAAGAAAGGTTGGTACATCTTCATTTGCTAGAGGAAATGAGGGAAATAGCAAAGGATACAAGCCATAAGAAGAAAATGAAGCAGAAGGAATACTTTGATCAAAAGATCCGTTGGTCTCCATTTCATGTGAATGACTTGGTTCTAGTATATGATTCTAGATACAAAAAAAGAAGAAGAGAAAATTTCTTCCAAAATGGATGGGGCCCTACAAAATAGTAGCTATGCATGAAAATGGTACGTACCGACTGGAGGAATTGGATGGCACTCCCATTACGAAATGGGTCAACCACGACAAGTTGAAGATTTTCCAAGCACTTCAGAATGTCCATAGTCTACTCCGAGGACAGAGTAGAAGCTAGGAAGGGGGAAGATGTCGACACTAAAATTTTCCTCCGTAATTTCTATTTCATTAATGTATGTATTAGGAATAGGATGTTGTTAAGTATAATTAGTAGTAGCGTCTGATAGAAGATAACGGCACCATCAGTACGATGCCGCCAATAATGTGGAGTACGGTAATAGTCAAAAGTACAATAGGAATGTTGGTAAAAAGTAAATATTTGTCGTAAGTGGTCCGGTAATGTTAAAATGTCAAAGTTTGGGTAAGTAGAGAAGTAGGGTCTACATGATTAGGAATTAGAAATATTATATTGGTAATAAGGACAAGGAGTGAGGTCATAAATATTTTGTGTATTTTATTTGTAAAAATTCTAAAAATGTGGAACCCATGTGAAATGATAAGGTTTATCTTATCTTAGAAGATAAGCTTACATGTACAGATAAGAGTTAAGGTATGGAATATGATTCGTCAGAGTGAGATTTCTTATCCTATCTTAGAGATAAGATGGATAAGCCTAAAGTTCTATAAATAGAGAGGCTACCCCCCTCATTTAGCATAGAAGGAAGTAGTGAGAAATATTGAGGAAGTGTGCGAATAAAGCCATTCAGTTTGTGAAGGTGTGTGTTGATGGCGAATCACAGCACCCCTGGGATTCTGTAAACTCGATGGGTTGAAAGAATCTCAGTGCGATTGCATAACATGGAGCTTTTCTCCAAGTGTGGGACCTGTGAAAAGTTTCAGAAAAGCTCTCCGGATGAAGGCCGGTTCATTATTCCTCTGTTCAGATGCACCAATAAAAATGCAGAGTTGTTGTTTTACTCAAAACCTAATCTAACCACCAAGGAGACAGGGTAAGAGAAATGCATAAAAAATAACCTAACTAAAAGGTGATGCACCGAGGAATGAAGAACATAGTCTTGCCAATTAAACACAGACCATTAAGAATGCAATGCAAAATCATGCACAGATAACAAATTTGGCAGTGAAAGATCAGGAGGATGCAAATGAACACATGAGGGTTGAGAAATGCATCCACATTCATGCATTTATTTGCTCTGAAGGTTGATACAATACACTATTTCCCAATGCCAAGAGGCAAAGTTGCATTACAGTTTCAGATGGGAGGTTTGAACTCCACAAATTACCTGCCAAAGAGAAGAAGGGAGGGGCAAAACAAGAATGTCCAACCTTTAGAAAGAATCCCCTCCTTACAATTTATAGGAAGAATGAGAGAGAGAAGAGAGAGAAATTCCAAATCTACCCCAACCACCTCCAGATTGTATTTAATTCATCTCATTATGGTGGTAGGTGAGGACCAGGTAGAAAACCCAAAAAATGGCAAACTGTATTTTGCATTTTTAAGAATTGTTTCTCACCCAATTAAAGATATCCAGTCGTAGTTGGTAGAGGACGCTTGTAGGCTTTCCAAAAATTCCAACCTTGTGTGAATCGGAGCTCCCTGTGAAAAGTTATGGCCATTTGAATATCTAGGGTCGCTTCCTGTCAGGGGTCAGAATGTTGCACTCCTAGAGGTGTGCCATAGGCACATCCGTATATGTATCGACATCATCTTACGTGCGCCAAGGATGAATCTTGTATTTGTCGACAAGGGCGCATCATTTTCGAGGGTTTTGTGATGTAATGGGCGCATCCATTTTTAGGACACATGTCAACTTCATTGTCGTTCACGCCACCTTGCGCAAGTTTTGTGCGGGTTCATGGGCGCACCTTTTCCTGTCGACACGATTGGGTGCGCCCCTTTGCTAAGTGTGCATGAAATTGCACACCTTTTTTTTGCGTCCCTACGCCATGTCGAGACTCATGTCTGTGGCCTCTTGGGTGTGCGCCATGGGCGCATCCATTTTGCTGTCGATACTCAATTGACGTGGCCCCTTTTGTGGATTCAATGGGCTCAGGTCCATTTTTAAGTCGACACTTAGTCATTTTGTGTTCAAGCAGTCATCCCATGTGCGCCATGGGCTGAGGTAGTGAATTTCTTTGGTTTCCATATTCTTCCATGCTTGTCTATATCTACCCGGGGGGAAGATATATACAACAATTTGGTGACTCAACGGGATCACCTGCCTGCTAGGTAGAAGATCAGTGGCCTTTTAGCAATCCATTGGGCATGGAGTCATAAGCAATAACCTGAAACCAACCCTGATATTCTGATCCCGAGCCTGATACCACAACTCCTTCTCCGAGAGCACTTTGAACTGTAGAAAATCAACCTGAGAGCAACAAAACCTGTGCCAAAGCACTTAGGGAAAACTGAAACCTAACTACAACAAGACAATGTGCAAACGCACTTAGAGGAATTGAAATCTAAGGCTAATATTTACAAGGGTAAACCTTTTCTCTTTTAGTAGCAATGTTTAAGATAGATTCCGTTAACCGGAATCGGGAGTTCTTCTCCATCCAATGTAGACAATTGGAAGGCATTACTACTTTTACATCCTGTGACCATGTAGGGGCCACTCCAAATGGCATCAAACTTGGAATGCCTTCCTGGTTTTTTCCCGATCTGCATCCCATTTCAGAACTAGGTCCCCTTCCTGGAAGGTCTTTGCTCTTGCCTTCTTATCAAACCATCTTTTTACTAAGGCCTAATCCTTCTCAATTGTCTGAACTGCATGTTCTCTGATTTCTTCCAATTCCATCAACTCTGCATACCTGGCCTCCATTGGTTCGAACTCAGCCAACTCCAACTGCTTCATGAGCTCCAATGCTGGCAATTCTAATGATATAGGCAATGCTACCTCTTTCCCATAGACCAACTTGTAGGAAGAACTTCCTGTAGACCTCTTTGGTGTTATCCTATCAGCCCATAATGTTGATTTTAGCTTGGTATGCCATGTTCTTTGGTTTTCATCTAGAGTCCTTCTGATGATTCTTAGAAAATTATTGTTCGTGGACTCTGCCTGTCCATTACCCTGCAGGTAATAATTTGAAGAGGTGCTCAAGTAGATTCCATTCTTGACAGCCCATTCTGTAATCTTGGAACCTATGAATGCCAATGCATTGTCTGATATGATAGTGGCCAACACACCAAACCTAGTCACTATTCCTTCATAAAAGTCTAGTATGTTCTCATTTGCTTCTTTGAGTGCTACTACTTCGGTCCACTTGGTGAAATAGTCCGTTGCCGTGAGAATCCACTTGTGGCCTTGGCTTGAGTTTGGATTGATGACCCTGACGAATTCCAATCCCCATTGCATAAATGGTTGGTCAACCAAAATTGGGTGCAATGGAAGTGCTGCTAGTCTTTCTTTTCCTATGAAGAGTGCACATTTCTTGCACTTTCTTATCCATGTATAGCAGTCACTGAACACTGTGGGCCAATAATACCCTGCCTTCATTATCTTGAGAGCTGTTACTCATGGGGTGAAATGTCCTCTAGAATCTCCATCATGAAAATCTTGTAACACCCTCTCAATTTGACCTATCCCAATGCACCTCAATAGAACTCCATTGATGTCTTTCTTAAACAAAACACCATCAACAAGCACATATGGAATGGCTTGTAATCTGAAGTATCTCCTTTTTGTTTGCTCATTTTTCTGGAGGGCATAGGCCTACTTGTAGGAATTGTATGATATTCTGAGTCCAACAAGGAGTGGGCACATCATCATTTTCCTGTTCTTGACCATCCTGTAGTACCAAGATAGTCTCTTTTTCATCACCTGCTTCAACTTGTTGACTCAAAGCTAGTTGTTCACATAGTCCTTTTCCATGTACTAGTTTTGTGACCTTGATCTCAATGTCATATTCCATGACACGGGTTATCCATCCTACACATTTCTCATTCAGATCCTTGTTTAGAAGGAAGTCCTTGACTCCCGCATGAGAGACCAATAATTGGATCTTGTTGTTTGAGACTAGGTGCTTGAATTTCTTTAAGCTCATGATCACTGCAAGGACATGCTTTTCAATGAAAGAGTACCTAGTTTCATATTCCTCCAAGCCTTGACTGAAGAAAGCAACTGGTTGTTCTAATCCCTCTTTGTTTTGATGTACCAGGATTGCAGAAATTGTGTCTCCACCACCAAAGGCATATAGCATGAAGTCCTTGGAGAAGTCTGGATTGACGAGAGTTGGAGCTTGAGATATAGCCTCTTTTATTGCCTCAAAACTTGCCTTACCTTCAGCTGTCCACTTAAATGCCATGCTCTTCTTCAACATCAGCGTTATTGGCTTCACGAGAGTGGTAAAATTTGGCACAAATCTACGGACAAAATTGATCCTCCCTAAGAAGCTTTGAAGAGCCTTCTTGTGACTTGGCAATGGCAACGCTTGAATTGCTTCAAATTTTTCTGGGTCAATCGTCAACCCTTCCTTTGAAACAATATGGCCTAGAAGCTTTCCTTCATGAGCCAAGAATATACATTTTTTGGGATTTAATGATACCCCAAATCTTCTACATCTCTAAAATACTTACCTCAAATGAAAGAGGTGATCCGCTGCATTTTTGGAGAATACAGTGATGTCGTCAAGATATATCAAAACTATTTTGTTGATCAACCCCTTGAATGCCATATCCATTGCCCTTTAGAAAGTGGCTCCAACATCTAATAGTCTAAATGGCATCAACCTGTAGGCATAGATGTCCCATTTGGTGGTGAAAACCATCTTGAAGTGGTCATCTTCTTTCACCATTATCTGATTATACCCTGAGTAGCCATCTAGGAGAGACAATCTCTCTGAGCTGGATACTACTTGCAATATTTGTTCCATTGAAGGAAGTGGGTAATGGTCTTTGAGAGATGCCCTGTTGAGGTCTCGGAAGTCCACACAGCCTAATTTCTCCATTCTTCTTCCTTACCAATACCAAGTTTGCAACCCAGCTTGAGTGCTTGATCGGGAATATAATGCTTGCCTCTATTAGCTTGTTTAACTCTTTCTTCATTAGAGGCTCAATGTGAGGGTTGACTTGTCTCTGCTTCTACCTGATGGGCTTAGCATCTGGATCCAATTCTATGGTATGTTGTGCCAAATTTAGGTTGAATCCTCTTAAGTCTTCATAGCTCCAAGCGAAGACATCTGGAAACTCTTGGAAAAGTTGTATGAAATCTGATTTCTCTTGTTTAGTGGCCACTTTACCAATTTGAAGTGTTTTTCCTTCCCCAACCAGAATTGGCTCTGAATCTTCTCCTTTGACCTGTATGTTATCCTTTTCCTTACGGAACTGTTCGTTAGGATTGAAAATAGACTCCAATGTTACTAAACCTTTGGGAAGCTTGTTTTTCCGTAGCTGCACTCTTGATCCCCATACTGCTGCTCTAGTCTGTCCTGATTCCTAGCCGAGAATTCAGCCTCTTCTTGTAAGAAATTGACGATCTATTGATCATTCTCAAACACCTGCCAACTTGTGTTATTATCTGGAACTGCTGGCCTCACAATCACATGGATATGTGGCTGTGTTTTTTCCCTTTTGATGTTGTCAACCACATCAAACGTCGCTCCAACTGCTGCGAGCCTATCTGCAGTTTCATTTTTTTCCCTAGGTATGGACATAATGTTGAAAGCTTCAAAATCCTCAATGAGGTCCCATACCCTGTTCTTGTAGCTCTTCAGCAGGTCATTCTTTGTAGCATGTTGTCCCCTGACTTGGTTGATGATTAGCTCGCTATCTCCAAACACCTGCAAGTTCTTTATGCCCTTTTTCCTGGCCCAATGAAGTCCATGAATCAAGGCCTCATATTCAGCAGTGTTGTTTGAACAAGAAAACTGGAAACGAAAAGCTGAAAAATATTTGATGTCTTGTGGTGAAATCAGCATTGCACCACCTCCAGCACCTTGTCTGCTTCTCGAACCATCGAAAAATAGTGTCCAAACTTTGTTGTCATCCTTTTGTTTAGGCTGAATGATGTCGGGAATGGGTGAATTTTCTTCGTGTACACAATACACGCCCAATTCAAATTCTTCAATTTCCTTGTATGGGTCAAATTCATGACTCTTGTTTGCCCATTCATCCAAAGTCAAATCAGGAATTCCCTTGACCTTAGTACCTGTTTCTAGATCATTTGAACACTCCTCCTGATCAAAGGCTGAGCAATTTGCATTGATAGGACTTGGCACATGAGGTTCAATATGGAAATTGGTAATTGGTTCTGACCTGATTGTTGCTTTGGCCCCATACCTCGTCCTGAAAATCATGTGTGACCAATCTGTAGATAAATATCCACCGATTTTTGCAGTGAAGTCTCTTGATAGACACAATGCAAAGAGTGGCGGAAGGTCAATCACAGACACATCTTGCAGAAATGTAACATTAGGACAGGCATGTAGTGTTAGGCTTAACCCTTTTATGACCCCAACTGTTTGAATTGCTGTTCCATCCTGCTGTACTACTCCTTTCAACACTGGCTCATACTTTAGACCCATTTGATCCGCTATTTGCTTTGGCATCACTGAACTACTTGCCCCTGAATCTATCATGCAGTTGTGTACCAAGTGGTTTCCAACAACCAATGACACATAGAATGGTGGAGGCTTCAAATTCTTTCTTGGTTGACCCCCACCCGGTTGCACTGCATTAGTGAGAACTTTCTCCTGTCCCCGGTTTGATACATTTGAGGCAGACCAATTAGCCATTGCAGCTTGCAATAAATCTCGTTGCCCTGAGATTGCCAGTGACTCCCACATGGAAATGTTGACATGTGTCTTCTTCATTTGATTGATGATGTTAAAAGAGGATGATCTGTCTTTTTGTTGTCCCTGGTTTGGCGCAACCTTTTCTGGAGCTTGAACAGGCGCATGTGTTGCTACAACAGGTACCTTAGGCTGATTTTGCACAATTGGAACTGCATTTGGTCTACTAACCCCTATTTGTGTAGGAGTGGGCTGAGAAACAACTAGATTATATGGTTGCCCCTCTTCTATGCTTATCTTCGTTGACCATGTGTTGATAGCCACACCTTGAAAAGGCTGTTGGTTAACTCCACAGAAGTCTTCCATTTGCCAATTGGCCAATGTGGTTTCTGTTGGACATTCTTGTTTTGCCCCTCCCTTCTTCTCTTTGGCAAGTGAATTTGTGGAGTTCAAACTTCCCATCTAAAACTGTAATGCAACTTTGCCTCTTGGCATTTTTTAGTGTATTGTATCAATCTTCAGAGAAAATAATGCATGTCTGTGGATGATTCTCAACCCTCTCTGTGTTCATTTTGCATCCTCCTGATCTTTCACTACAAATTTGGTTATATGTGCATGATCTTGCATTGCATTTTGATGGTTTATGTTTATTGGCAAGACATGTGTTCTTCATTCCTCAGTGCATCACCTTTGTTAGTTTGAGTTTATTTTATGCATTTTCTTACCCTGTTTCCTTAGCAAGTTAGATTAGGTTTTTGAGTAAACCCTCTGCATTTTATGTGTGCATCTGAATAGAGGAATAGGAACCGGCCTTCATCCAGAGAGCTTTCCTGATTCACAATGTCCCACACTTGGGAAAAGATCCATGCTATGCAATCGCACTGAGAGTCTCAACCCATCGGAGTTGAAGACATTCCGGGGTGCTGTGATTCGCCATCAACAGTTTCCTCGACTCTCCTTAGCCATATCGCCCAACCAGTGGGGCAATGAGGAGGAGCAACCGCAGACTGATGGCTGGGAGCTGATTACTAACGCCACCGGAAACCCTCCTGGTGGGTGGGGTGACCATCTCCTGTCCCATGAATTGAGCCCCTGCAATTGCCTCCTACCTCCATGTTCGCCACCGCCGCCTAGTGGCTTTTCTCTGCTGGTTTCTACAAATTTTGCTCCAACTTTTTTTGATTGATAAGCTTATCTTGATATGATTATGTAATTTGTGCCACTCGTAGCCTTTTAATGGCTACTTTTACTCTACATGTGGGGTGTGATCTTTTCCACCCGATTTTGTATGATTAGCATTGTACATTTCATCATTATTATATGGATATGCTTTTCAATAAAAAAAAATATTACAAAAGTTAAATATAGTTTTTGGCATAAATTTTTAACATTAATGAACTGTAAATTTTACATATAATTTTTGCAAGTGATTATATTTAAATAGCAGAATTAATTTTACTTACATGAATTATTTATATTTTTAATATTAAATTTTATAAATCGTTTATGATTCTTCAAAATAATGTGTTATAATTTTATATTTGTTTCTATATATGATATACATTATTTATTATTTTTTTAAATTATTTTTTAAATATTATAAATTGCAGTGGAGAAACTCTAACTAAATGATTCATTTTTTATAAAATTAATAAAATTGTAATTAATGTTGCACTTAGTGTTTTGAATGATTTTTTTAGACTGTTTTGATAATGCGACGTCTATATCAACTTCTGATACCGTATATTTTTTAAGTTTAAATTATCCACAATATTAATTTATTATATAATGATTGGTGAAATGTAACTTATGTTAGAGATTCATTGTTTTATGCTTAAAATTGTTGGGTATTCATATTGGATTACCGACAAAAGTAACAATTAAATTTATATATTATATGCATTATAATTTATTATAATATGATCTCATAATTTATAAATTGTCCAAGGTAAAATGAGTGTGGTTTATCCACAATCTAATTTTCATTGGTGTGAATAATCATCAAATTTATTTTTAATTTTATAGAAATGTGAAAAAAAATTCTAAGATCTCTTAGATTTTTGTGATACAAATTTGTTAAAGGGAAACATATATTTTTAAAAAATGTTTAATTATAATATTTTTTTATTAAAGGAGTCTATGCTACCTAAATATTTAATTATTTTTTATTAAGGATAATTTTTTTTTAATTGGGATCCTACCTAGAAATGAATAATTTTCATCCAAAAGGTTAATTATTATTATTTGGGTAATGTGTAGTTTCCCTAATATTTTAATCTAATACTAATATGAAGTTTTCATAATTAATGCATAGCTAATCAATAAATAATATTCTTATATTTTATATAAATGTTCATAAATAATTTAATTTATAATAAAATTGTTCAAAATATGGTGGCATGGATTTTCATGGCATGTATGTTTTTTGTTTTTCATTCCTAAAACATTCATTGTATTGTGTAGATTATCAACAAATAGATAGAAGCGTTTTGAATAGATATTCCACAGTTTAAAATTTGACTTTTAAAATTGTAGAATATCTACATTATATTTACAAAACAAATTATATAATGTTAATAATTCAGATTTCATCCACAAAACTAATATTTTGTGGATAAGGGATGTGGATAAATGACCATACTTCTAGTAGTGATATAAATTTATTTCCAAATAAGGAAAGGATATAATAGTTTGATGATTTTTTCTTTGTTTACCTATGTAATACTGGTATATAAATAATCTCCAAATCCATCACTTTGAGATTGAAGCCATTGCTTGATTCATTAATTTCTCAAGAACATAGTCAATTCATGTCTAGGAGGTCTTTTTCAGATGGTGTAATTATAATGCATGAATTGATTATTTCATTATCTAGTAATAAGGTTCTAGGTATGCTTCTTAACTTGGACATTAATAATGTATCCTGTCAAAGTAGATTGAAGGCCTTGTGAAAAGTAGATGAAGGTTCCTTGTGACGTTATTGAAATTTTGATTCTCTACATTCCTATGTGGATGGATATATAGTTGATGTTTTTGCTCAAAATAGTTTCGCCCCATTTTGCCATTGAAAATCTATCAATTTACGGCCTTTGCCATATATTATCTCCCCGTATTGTGCCTGAGAAGTCCCTACCTTCCTTTTGTTGTTGTAATCAGTCCTTTCTCAGACCAAGGATCATGTATAGATCCAAAATTGTTTCCTCGTTTCTCTGTTCATCTGAAAAGGTCTGTATTTGGGTGTAAAAACTCAGGTTGTCCCGTTCTTTCCATTTTTCAAAGTCAGGATTTGTCGTCCTTGTCATTTTTCTCTAAATATTTGAAGAAAAATGAATTGATGTAGCTCGGAGGAATGTATTTGGGCCTTGTAAGTTTTTTAAATTTTCCGTTCTTGGAGAAATTCTCATCTTTGAGATCAAATGATCGTTTTTCAGCATTTCATGGTCATTTTTCAATTTCATGTTTGATAGGAATTTCTCCCAGTCAAATTTACATCCTTGCATCAATAGGAAACGTGGCTTCTTTTGGTTGGTTAGGGGATAGCGGCCAAATGTTTTAACTTTTCGCTTTTTACGTTTCTGGCAAAAAGGAAAATTTGGTCCCTTGGCTCTGCTTAATTCTGATTGGTTCTTTTGGTGCTTACGTGGCTTCTTCTAATTGGATGGGGTGCAGTGGATTTGTTTTCAAACTTGTTATTTTTGTCTACTTTGGAAAAAAGTTTGAACCCGTCCCACGGCTTCATCAGGATTTGATTAAAGCAAATTTTAAGTGGCAGGGAAAAAGTCTTACTTTGACCCCGCAGAAGGACACGCGGAAAAGGTAAAGATGGAGATGCGGGCCTTCGGAGGTAAGTGGGATATTTTTCCCTCTGGGAAAAATGGAGTAAAATTCTAAAATGGAAACATGCCCCCACCAAATCATTTTCAATCCCTTAAGGTTTTTGAAGATGCGCCATTGTGACGCGTGGCAGTTTGAAAAGTCAAAGGGATGGGGATGTGGGCCATCGAACGAAAATTTGATTTTTTTCCTCTTATCATCAAAAGGATTAAAACATCAAAATGGCCTGCAAGCCTGATAAAGAATAGTTAAAACTTTCTCCAGTCAACGGCAGAGGTGCAGACTTTCGGGGGAAATTTTGAAAATTTTCCCGTTGTAGGAAAAGGAGTTAAAAGTGAAAAGGGATGCGTGGTTCTGTTGGGACCCACATCAAAGGTTAGGAGCGGAAGGGCAGAGCTGCGGGGGAAACTTAGAAAATTTTACCTTTTCCAAAAAAGAGGTGAAATAGTAGAATTTGGTTGCAGTTCCTTTGGGACCCACCTTAGGACACGTGTCAGGCTCATTTCTCAAGGGCGAAGGCACAAAGCATAATGTGAAAATTTTACATTTTTCCAAAAGTTGTAAAAGGAAAAAAGGAACCCGCAAGCCCATTTTAAAGTGGATCTCCCACATGGACGGTCCAAATTCAAAATAGAAATCAACGACAATTGTGCATCTGTATCTAATTTTTCTGCCATTTTCACTCCAGAGCTCCTAGAGATGTGAGTCTTCATGATTTCTTGATATTTCTTGCATGCCAAATAGGAAAGGGGAGATACTTTTATATCTATGTTTGGTGAGGAAGATCCAGGAGCATTTTTTGCCATTATGATGAGATCTGACCTCTGGGCTCGATGTGATTTTCAATTTTTCCTTCCTGAGCACGTAAAGAACCAAATTTGACATATTAGGGGTGGAAGTGGTTGGTGAGTAGAGGGAAAAGTGATCTACCAGAAGGAGTTAAATGCAAGAGATATTCAAAGGAATCCACCCCTTGAGCACCTAACAACATTTTACAAATCCGATTATGGGAATCGTGATCGGAATCATGGCGAGCACTGGTGCATTTAATGCTTGGATTTTTGGGGGGGGGAAATGCTCTGTTGTAAAATGTTATACATAGGCATGATTTTTCCATGAAAAGGGTTAGAGGTTGGAATGTTGGAGTGTTAGAGGTTAGAACTGATTTTCTAAGAAAAGAGTTTGATAGAGCCCCATCTTTCTGAGGAACTCTCTGAGAAACTTATATTTTCTCTTTTGTGTTAAATTTGACTGTGTCAAGGTAGTTACGAGTGTAAAGCCATCGACAAGTTCTGAGATTGTTCTAGAAACTTTCCCCTGTTGATAAGTTTGATCAAATTTGAGCTATTCTATGTTGAATCTAAGTAATTAGTGTTTGCTTTGTTTTAGAATTTATTCAAATAATTCTATTTGTTCCTATTACAATCTTATACTTAAATTTTTGTGAAATCACACAGGATCTCGGCCCTGTGATAGTTTAATGGTATTTGCAATTTCATTTCAAGAAGATCCTTCATCTTGGATGAGATAAAAAAATTTAAAATCAATTCATTGTCATTTGTTGATAAAGATTTTCTGTAAGTCTTTGGGTGTACCTTAGGCGTGGTTAATCAAAAAATATAGTGTTTAATTGAGTCTTCTAATTTGAGCCTTCGTATTGGAGTCTTAAAGATTATGTGAAAACATGCTGATTTGGGCCTCCATTGAAGCACACCTTCTGGTTGAAGGAACATCTTGACTGTTTTGAAGCTTTCTGTTGTGAAGTTTCTCATTATTGTAAAGTCCCTCCAAATATCTGATATAATCAACTTTATCCTTCTTCACCTCCCACCAAAATTCATTCAAAAAAAATTAATCATACCCATACTACCCCTGTTTGTCATGTGTGTATACAAACGCATAATTTTTACTACCAAAACATGCAAAAACAATCAGGGTTTCATTGTCTTTAGTGGCTTGAATCTTGCTTATAAAATATCTCCATTATCTAGAGTGACAACTCGTGAGAGTTAGGTTTTTTTTCATTGATCATAATTTCTTCAAGGTCTTCTTAAAAATTTCACAAGGAAGGATATCCCCATCTCCTCCACAAACAGCAGTCTACAAAAAGGGTCCTCTCACCCTGGTTGAAAGGCACAACCATAAAGTAGTGAGGATAAGTCAAATCCTCTTGAGGGTGCTACCCATTTCTCCACATCTGAGTGACAAAGAGCAAGCTGCATTTCATCCTCGGCTACAAAATGACACACTACATGCTCTTCTTGTCTCTAAGCTCCCTGCCAAACCTGTGATGCTTGCTTAGATTCTGAGGGAGAATCAATTTGGGTATTCAAAGTTACATGTGTTGTATGTAATTATTTCAGTTTCCACACTTAGTGCACTAGCTTTCATTGATAAATTTTGGTAAAGAAAATTCAGATCATCCCATTTCCAGTTTCTAGTATTGATAGACATTTGACAGATCATATTTTTATGCATTTATGCAACTAAGGTGGAAATCCTTAGTGGTGAATCCCTGTTGATCTATTTATTGATGAGTACCAATTTCTTAACCTCTGTCAAGTGAGAATTGTTACTAACCGTTGCAAAGATGGAAGGAAGAAGATATTTCTTTGCTAGGGATCCTGCTAGGACATTATTTCCAAAACTAGGAAAGACAAAATCAGAAGGAAGAAAATCCTGTAGAGCTGTTGGAGATCAACAGACAAGAAAAGGGATATCCATTGATGAAATTGATTGGCCTATCATTGAAAATTTCCGTTCAAGTGCTTCTGAATCAGGTAGTCTCTTTATGGAATTAAATTCTCCAGCTAGAGAGGGGCCTTCATTTGATTTTGAAAATTTTGCTTCTCATTTTACCCCTATCTTTTCAAAAGTTGATAGGGTTTTCTAAGAAACAAGGACTTTAGGGGATATCCATTTTGAAAGTTATACTCATGTGTTTCAAAGAACCTCTACCCCTTATCAATTTTTCTCCCCTCCAGTGTCACCTCCTCAAAACAACATGACCCTTCCCCCACCTAGACCTCCATTTGTTATAAATACCTTTGGACCTAAAAATTTTGTGGGGATGGCTGGTTAACCAAATGCAGTTCCTCAAGATGTAAGGAATAGACTACCAAAGTTCCAAGGAAACAACACCATAACTGGTGATCAACATTTAAAGCTTTTTATCAATATGATGGAAGAATTTGAGATTGAACATGAAGATGTATATATCAAGTTGTTTATTCATACTTTGGAATAGGATGCAAGGGACTTGTATAAAGTTTTTCTAGATAATTCCATTGATTCTTAGACAAAGATGAACAATGCATTTGGATTGTAGTATGGTGATAGAACTGACCCTAGATTTCTTTTGATAGAATTTGAAAACATCAAGAAGTATCCTAATGAGTCAGTACATGATTTCAACACAAGGTTTAACAATACCTTGAGGAGACTTCCTGTTAGCTTAAGGCCATGTGATGAATCATGTTTGATCAAATATTCAGATGCATTTGATAAAAAAGCTACTTACTACTTAAGGGAAAAAAATCCTACTAATTTAAGGTAGGCCTTCACCATGGCTCTGCAAATTGAAAACAACATCAAGGTAATTGGAAAGCCTCCAAAAAGGGAGGTTGTAAAATTAATTAACCCAGAAAAGCCTCAAATAATTAAGGATGTTGATTTGGAGGAAGTTGTGAAAAATTTAGCAGGGGACATCAAAGAAATATCATACAAATTAGCCCGAGTAGAAAAAGGGATTAGGCAAAGTTCATAAGGCCAACACAAGCAACAAGGCCAAGACAGGTTTACAAATCACCAAGGATCTTATGATAAAGGAAAGGGACACGTTGGATTTGTAGATAGATAGTCCTAAGCTAGGGATAATAGAATGGTACCTGATCCTTTGGCTTCCAGAGTTGCTGTTATGGAGGGGACATATGTCATTGATTGGTGTGATAGATATTTCATGCCCCATGCTATATATGACGAAGATCAGCAAGAAGAAGAATAACCTTATAATGATAATGATGATGATGTCTACATGATGGGTTACTCCATAAGCTCATAACAAGGGGCAACTTCAACTGAGGTGATAAGTGCTAGAACTGCTACTGATTTTTGGGATTACATCCACCGGGTACCTATTCTTCCTCTCTCTCATACTTTAGAATTAGATATTGTACAAGATTTTGAATTTCCTAATAATGAATTTGAATATGTAAGATCTTTAATGATAAAGAAGTATGATGGAGGAATCCCATCTGAGGAGGACAAGAAGTTTTTGATGAACACTGTTGTTGCCCAAGAGAAGGAGTACAACACAAGAAGTAGGGTTATCAAAGGGACAGGGCCTTAGGCCAAGCCAAAAAATCCATTGCTTTCAAATATTCCTAAAGAAACTCCTAAGAAAGATGCATCTTCTAAGGGCTTTGTTTTCCCAAAAAAAATCATACCCCTCCTCATGCCCAAGCTGTCAAAAATCATGTTCCATCTAATGAGTGTATCAATCATACTTCTAATGCTACCTTACCAAAGTCTGTCCCTTAGGATATTGCCCAAGTCTTGAGTCAGATCAAGATTTTAGTTATAATTGTTGAGTTGCTTAGGATTCCTGAGCACAAAAAAAGGGCTCTTGAGTATTTAGGGCTGAAAGAGGAGAAGACTACCCTAGGTAGAAATATAAACATTGTGGAGAATCCACTAGTCATTAAAGAACTAGAAGCACCACCAGCATCAGAAGAGCTAGATGAACCACCATAGGTTTATTTGGGAACATCCTTGGTAGATTCTTAGCTAAATGTGGATCCATTCTTCACCACTCTGATCATTAAGGATAGACTGCTACACAACTGTATGTTTGATTCGGGGGCATCATGTAGTGTTATGCCTCTAGAAGTACTAAATGAGTTGGATAACAAAGTAACAACAACATATGGGAAGTTTACTGCTATGGATTATAGAGAAGTGCCAGTGGTGGGATGTGTGAAAGGTCTTGTGGTACAAATTATAACCTATCTATGTAGGGACTTGAAGCTTGATGTAGTTATTGTTGGTTTCCCAGCCAAGTGGGGTATGTTTTTGTCTACAAAATGGGCTACAAGTGTTGGTGGGAGTGTCCAAATGGATATGTCCTATGCCACCATCCCAATTGAGAGCAGCTTTGTCAAGTTGTATGGAGAAAGGAAGATGTTGCACCTTATTGAGGATCCCAACAATGCATCTTATGAATTATTGTACACAAGTGTTGATGCTGATAACTTTGTAGGATTTTCTGATGGAGAAGAGCACAAGATTGAAGAGTGCAAGTGTCTTGAACAAGAAGGATCTTTGTGGACTTTATTGTTTGATGGAGCTTGCTCTAGGTTCAGAAATGGTGTTGGTGTTGTTCTGATCTCTCCAGGATAGGAAAAGTTTGTCTTTTCCTTCAAACTTAACTTTGAGTGCACTAATAGCATTGCTAAGTATGAGGCACTATTGTTAGGTCTGAGGATTGCTTGGAAATATGGTGTTAAAGACATCATTTTCAAGGGAGATTCAAAATTAATTGTCAAACATGTCAGAAAATTGTATGCCACAACAAATCAGCAAATGAAAAAAACAAGCATGCAGTTTGGAACCTCGTTGAGATGTTTGATTCATTCAATACTATGCATCATGATAGAAGGTTCAATGATTTGGTAGAAAATCTTGTAGTATTGGGATCTCAGTTTGATAATTGTGTAATGTCCCCAAATTTTGAATATGATGTTGAAGTATTGACAAGGCCATCTTTCCTTAACAACATTAAGCATTGGAAATTTTTTGATGATGATGCTCAAGTCATTTCTACAGAACAAAGGGGAGTTTTCTGATCAAAAGATTAATTGGGAGCCAATGGTGTACGTAGCAGAGGGTAAGGAAACCTTGTTCAGAAAGGGCATCATCCAACTAAAGACTAATACCATTCTTAGAGGGTTGGTTGCTCTTGAATCCAACTTTGACAATGTTGATCACATTATTAATAGATGCATGGCAACATCAATGGATAATGAGGAGCATGATCTTGTCACAAAGGAGAAACCAAGGAAGATCTTGTTGGGAAGTAATCTTAACAAGGAGGAAAAATAGTCTTATGTCCAATTACTGAAAAAATATCAAGATTGCATGGCTTGGGCTTATTCTGAACTAAAGGCATATAGAGAGGATCTATTTCAACATGAGATTCCCATAGAATTTAATGCAAAACCATTCAGGTAGAAACAGAGGCCAATCAATCAGCTCCTATATCTTAAAATGCAAGAGGAACTAAAGAAATTGAGGGATGGAGGGATTATTCAACCCATAAGGTATTCTTCTTAGGTTGTGAACCTAGTACCAGTCAGAAAGAACAATGGTGACATCAGGCTATGTGTGTTAGATTTTAGAAACTGAATAGAGCATCATTGAAGGATAATTATCCTTTACCAAACATGGAAAACATGCTACAAGCTGTTGACTAGTTCAGAACTACTTTCTACTCTAGGATGGTTTCTCTGGTTATAACCAAGTTGTACGTGAAGGAATGAGAAAGAATTAATACAACCTTTACCACTCCTTGGGGAACTTATGTCTATGTCAGGATGCCTTTTGGACTTAATGAATGCTGGAGAAACTTTTCAAAGAGAAATGGATGTAGTGTTTGCTGGTTATATCAATGATTTCATTGTTGTTTATCAAGATGATGTAACTGTGTTTTCTAAAAAGAGAAATGATCACTTGCAACACTTGGAGAGAATGTTGTTAAGGTGTAGAGAGTATGGCATATCATTGAATCCAAAGAAGTTCCATTTTTGAGTGTAGAAGGCAAAATTGCTTGGTCACATTGTGTCACAAGAAGGGGTAATGATTGATCTAGAAAGGGTAAAGGCCATCAGCAAGGTTCCAATTCTAAGAACTAAGAAGGGGATTTCAATCCTTCTTTAGACAAATAAACTTTATCAGAAGATTTGTATCTAACTTTGCTGAGCTGACCATCCCGCATTACTAGCATGTTGAAGAAGGACCAGGTTATCAAATGGGAGGAAGCTTCCATTCAAGCTTTCAATGGGATTAAAGAGGCACTAAAGAATGCCCCTATTTTGGCAGCTCCAAATTACAAGAAGCCTTTTCAAGTGTTTTCTTTTGCTTCAGAAAACACTATTGCATCTATCTTGTTACAGAAGGATGATGAAGGGGCTGAGAGACCAATTGCCTTTTTTCAGTAAGGCATTACAAGGGGCTAAGTTGAAGTACAACATCATAGAGACATAAGAATTTTCCTTGGTGAAAGCAACAAAGGTTTTTAGGCCATAAATTTTGAACTCTAAAGTTGTTTCTTATGTTCCTCACACCGTGTTGAAAGATATATTATTAGAGATGGAGGTCTCAAGAAAAAGATGTAGATGGGTGAACAAGTTGCAAGAATATGAAATGGACATCCAAACCAAAAAGTTGGTAAGAGGTTTGGGCCTAGCTAAGCTTATGGCTGAGAGAAACTTGAAAACTATTGAGGTGAATGAGGTAGAAGGAGGAAGGGTGGATGTCCTTGAAAATTTGGTAAGTTATGAATGGTACAAGGATATGATTTTTTATCTTAGACATTTATGCTGCCCTGAATATTTGAGTAAAAATCAGAAAAGAGCCCTTAAGTTATCCTCTCAAAATATGTCATTACTGATTTTGGGTTAGCTTGGAAGAACCCTGAGGGAGTCCTCTTAAGATGCATTACTGAAGATGAATCCCCAAAGATAATTGTTGATCTCCATGGAGGAGTTTGTGGGGGACATTTTTCTGGAAGAGTTACAACACACAAAATCTTGAGGGATGGTTATTGGTGGCCAACTCTCTTCAAGGATACAACTCTATTGGTTAGGAATATGTGAAAGTTGCCAGCATTTTTCTGGAAGAATGAAAGCTTTAGGATCCCTTCCTTTGCAGCCTATGTCAAATTGAAGCCCCATTCAAGAAATGGGGAATGGATTTCATTGGCGAGATTTCAGATCCTTCCAGTGCTAGTCATAAATGGATTCTTGTAGCCACTGATTATTTCACTAAGTGGGTGGAAGCAATCCCCACCAAGAAAGCAACACACCAAGTGATCATGGACTTCATGCTGAATCAAATCATATGCATATTTGGAGTGCCAAGCCTAAAATTGTTGCTGATAATGCCATAAGTTTCAAATCCAACACTTTGGTGGTAATGTGTATAGTATATGGAATCAATTTGACCTATGATTCTAACTACAATCCCCAAGGAAATGGACAAGCTGAGTCTAGTAATAAAAACTTGTTGAAGATCATTAGAAGAACCTTGGAGTTGAATAAAAGGAAGTGGGGTGAGCAACTGAAGTTTTTGTTTGGGCTGACAGAATCACTGTCAAAAGAGCTACTAGTAAAGAGCCCATTTGAGTTGGTATATGGAACTCAAGCCCTTGCTGCCCCTCCATTTGTAATTGTCTTCATTTTAGTTTGTTCAATAATTGAAGATCAAGAAGTTAGTCCATATGATTCCCGAATCAATCAGATTATTGAACTTGATGAAGAAAGAAGGCATCCCATCAGTGGCATGTGAAGTTCAGAGAAAATTTGAAGAAGTTATTTGACAAAAAGGTGACCCCTAGAGCTTTCATCATTGGGGATCTTATGCTTTTATGGGATTAAAGGCATGAAGATAAGGGAAAGCATGGTAAATCTGATGCATTGTGGATGGGTCCCTTATTCAATTGATATTAGAATTAGTGAAAATACCTTCTTCCTAAAAGACTTAGATGGGAATTTCTTGAATTGCCTATTAATGACAGGCATTTGAAACATTTCCCTTGATTGATTTCTCAGAATCAAGGTATACATCCATTTGTATAGTGTATAGTTCTTTGGTTTTTTTTCTTCTTTCATGTTCTTTGTTTGTTCTGGTCCTTGGTGACCTAGTTTTTTTGGTTTCTCCGTTCATTTTTTGGAGGATGGTTGTGGTTTTGTGCTCTACAAGCTTATTCTTTTTCTCCATTGCCCAATGGATATTTTTGGCACTTGGTCTGTTACCTTTGTTCTTGTGGCACTCACAAGAAGTGCCCATCCCTAAGTCAAAGCTGATGTTGGTGCTCAAAATAGTCTCACCCCATTTTTCATTAAAATCCCTTAATTTGTGGCCTCTGTCATGTTTTATCTTTCTCCTCGTGTTGTGCTTGAAGACTCTGTCCTACATTTGGTTGCCATAATGTGTCCCTTCCTTGGTTGAGGATCACTTATGAAGGTCCATGGAAAATGTTTTTTGTTTCTCTGTTTATCTTCAGGAAAGGAGTCTGTAAATTGGGCATAAAACTCTGATTTTCTCCTTTCTTTCCATTTTCCATAGTCACGTATTGTTGTCCCTATCATTTTTGTCCCAAATACCTGAGGAAACATGATTGGATGTATTGCGAAGGATCGTGTTCAAACCTTATAAAATTTCCAACTTCTCTTTCCTTCAAGAAAAATTCTTCTCCGGGCTCAAATGGTGGTTTTTCTACATTTTTACGATTTGACGGGTGTGTTTTTCCTGTCAAACTTAAAATCTCTGCATCAATGGAAATGTGGCCCTTTTTGGTTGGATGCAGCTCGATGGGGCACTCTAAAAACTTTGGCCTCACTTGAACCCAAATCTTGTCCATGTGGAGGAACAACGCTCATCTGAAAATTCACCTTTTGGTTTGGCCTTAGAGTTGTGCTGGGGACACATGTGGAGGTTTCTGCTGCTTTTCCTAGACTTAGATAAATTTTTATGCAACTGGTACAATTTTGGTGGACCATGGGACACGTGGTGGGCTGGAGCTCATTTGAGGATCTTCCTCTTGGTCCCATTTTAACAATTGTGACAGGGAGACATGTGGAGGCTTGCCCGGACTCCCACTTTAGTACTTAAAATTTTCAAAGAGGTTTTCTAAGGCCTGGGACACGTGGAGGGACCGCACATGTTTGAGGGTCTAGCACCTTGGGGATTTCATTTTAAAGAAGCATTGTGATAAAGACACGTGGAGGCTTCCACTCACTTCCCATTACCTTGGAATTTTCAAGTAACTTCCAAAGGAGATTGCCTTGGACACGTGGAGGTGACCTTCTGCTGATGCTTTGGGGACTTAGACCCTTGAGTTTTATTTTAGAAGCACCAGGAACAGGACACTTGGAGGCTTCACACTTCTCATCTCAACATTTTGGGGACCATCTCAAGATGTCAACATTGTGACACGTGAGACTGTCTGAAAAGTCAAAGGGGTGGGAATGGACCATTCAACTTGAATTTTTTGCCTCTTTTAAAGACTCAAAATGCCAGAAGCCTGACAAACGAAGATGATCCGGTTGGCTTTTTTGAAAAGTCAAAGGGGTGGGGACCATCTCAGAGGCAAATTGAGATTTTTTTTCCTTTTTATCAAAAGGATTAAAAGGCCAAAAGGTGTTTTTCTTAGCCCAACAGGGCAAAATTCGTAGGTTCAAGGCTCATGTAGACCTTTGGAGGAAATTTGAGAAAAGTTTCCTTTTGTGCAAAAAAGGAGTTAAAATTGAAAAATGGAAGCGTTGTGCTTCTCCTTTGGACAGTAGCTACGGGGAAACACTTGGAAAATTTTCGATATTTTCCAAAAAAGAGGTGAAATAGCATCAATTTGTTATGGTTCATTTGGGACCCGCCTTAGGACATGTGTCAGGCCGATTTTTCAAGGGCGGAGGTGCAGAGAAAAATGTGAAAATTTTACATTTTCCCAAAAGTTGAAAAGAAAAAAGGAACCTTTGCCATTTTAAAGTGGATGTCCCATGTGGAATGGTTCGAAAACTCAAATTGTGAATCAACGACAAGGATCTGTATCTAAGGCTGATTTTTTCCAAAGCTCCTGGGGATGCATATACTCATGGCACTTTTAAAATTTCTTGGAATCTCCTGAGGCCAAATGGATGCGGAACATTAATTGGTAGGCCTGGTTTGGTGGAGAAGGTCTGTAAATGTCTCTCACCATTAAATGATGCAAGTCTAATGTCAGATTTGAAAAATTTTTCTTTCCTAGAGACGTGAAAACCTGGATATCTTGTTTGTCCAAAAATGTAGGGACTCTTTTACCATTAAGATGAGATCTAACCTTTGGGCTCAATCTATCTTCCATTTCTTAATCAGAATGATTACGAAGGAACCAGATTTGAAAGATTGTGGGGTGGAAGTGGTTAGTCAAGTAGTCAAGGGCCCAAGAGTGATCTACACAATTGGAAGTTGAATGCAGGAATTTTGGAGAGATTGAATTCTGAGCACCTAACAATTTTTCTGAAATTTGATTCTAGTGAATCACAATCATGTAAAGCACTGGTCCACTCAATATTTTCTCTTTTTGGGGGGAAAAGGCTCTGAGTGTAAAATGTTATAAATGTAATGAGAATTCACTCATGCAAATTGGAGGTTGAAATTTTGGAGTGTTAGAGGTCTAGAACTGATTTTCTAAAAAAATTTGATAGAGCCCATCTTTCTGAGGGACTGCCGAGAAACCTGTATATATTTTTTGTGTTAAATTTGTATCATGTCAAGGTGGTTGTGAGTGTACAACCATTGACAAGCTCTGAGATTGCTCTAGAAACTTTCCCCTATTGATAATTTAATCAAATTTGAGTTATTCTGTGTTGACTCTGAGAAATTAGTGTCTTCTTTGTTTCAGAATGTCTATAAATAGATCTATTCGTTCTTATTGCAATCTTATTCTAAAATTTTTGTGAAATCACGTAGGATCTTGTCCTTGTGACAGTTTAATGGTATTTGTAATTTCATTTCAAGAAGAGCCTTCATCTTGGATGAGATAAAAAATTTAAAATCAATTCACTTGTCATTTGTTGATAAATATTGTTTGTAAGTCTTTGGGTGTACCTTAGGTGCATGATTAATCAGAAACTTAGTGTTTAATTGAGTCTTTCAATTCAATCCTTCGTGTTGGAGTCTCAAAGATTATGTGAAAACATGTTGATTTGGGCCTCCATTGAAGCACACCTTCTGGTTGAAGGAATGTCTTGATTGTATTCTAAAGCTTTTTGTTGTGAAGTTGTCTCATTATTGTGTAAGTCCCTCTCAAAGATTTGGTATAATCAACTTTATCCTGCTTCACCTCCCACCAAAAATCATTTAAAAACAACCAATCCACCCTATACTACCCCTATTTTCATGTGTGTATACAAATGAACATAATTTTTACTACCAAAACATGTAGAAATAATCAGGATTCCAATGTCTTTAGTAACCTTAGCCTTGTGTTGAAAATATCTCCATTATCTAGAAGTGACAACTCTTGAGAGTTAGGTTTGGTTGCATTGATCATATTTTCTTCAAGGTCTTCTTCAATAATTTCAAAAGAAGGATATCTCCATCTCCTTCATCAAACAGAGGTTACACTAAGGGTCCTCTCACCCTGGTTGAAAGGCACAACCTAAAGTAGTGAGGATAGGTCAAATCCTCTTGAGGTGTTATCCATCTCTCCACATCTGAGTGACAAAGGGTAAGTTA
This sequence comes from Taxus chinensis, assembly GCA_019776745.2. NCBI lineage: Eukaryota > Viridiplantae > Streptophyta > Pinopsida > Cupressales > Taxaceae > Taxus > Taxus chinensis. The sequence continues at coordinate 60,904 of JAHRHJ020000229.1, read as the reverse complement.
GCATTTCATCCCCGCTACAAAATGACACACATACATGATCTATCTTGTCTCTAAGCTCCCTGTCAAATCTGTGTTGTTGCTCGAGCTTCTGAAAAGGGAGAATGAATTTGGATACCAACATTCCTTCATGTAATTATGTCTTTGAATTCTCTTTATATACATGGTCCATTTTAGATTTATGCTTATAAATAAGCATATATTTTTCATTACATGGAAGTACAACTGAACTATTTGTTTGTACAATTGTCCTTCTTGTGACCTTATTAAAAGAAAATGATAGGGAAATTATTTTGTGGGCCATACTAATTAAGAGTTATAAGAAAAATTATCAAAAGAAGGATATATTGTATCAAATTTAATGATATATTGGTGGAGTTTCTTGGTACCCCAGACATACAACTGATTTTCATCTTATATAAAGGAATTGTTATGGTTGAAAAGTTAACAATTACCTTCACATTGTCGAAAACTCATAAGCATCTATACAAACCCTATTTGGATATTCCATTACACCACAAAAATTTTTCATGACTCAATATATATTATTGATTTCTATCTTCATTTGTTTAGAATGAATTGTGGATGTTTATTCTTGTAATCATAATTTAAACATATCCTGAATATGTTCCTCCATTTATTTGAAGACTTGAAATATTTATTCATGAGAGTCAAATGGAAATCCCCAATCTACATGTCAATTATTGAAGTTTCTTAATATAGTGAAATTACTATGGTGTTTGTTCTTGAAATAGTTACAAATTTTGAATAATGAATAAAAGACATATCGAACTGGTAATGAAATCCCACAAAGTGGTATGACAACCATAAAATTCATGGTTGTCAAGAGGTATTGATTTGAATCTATGTTGGATCTATAGAGATTACTATGTTAAGAGGTGTGACCAATACACTTGACATCCTTTCTAAATTATCCATACTTTGACCTAAGAATGTACCAATGATTAAAGAAGAACTTGAGAGAACAAAAAATAAATATATATATTTAAACTTTCATGATAGAGAAATAGGGAGAAAGAAAATGTGTAGACTACATTCATGAAGAGCAAACTGAGTCAGGATGATAAATGTGTAGAGAATGATCAGTAGAAAAAGGAAAGGATTTTAGAAGTGTGATCACTAAAAATGGTTAGTTCATTGCTTGGATCATGAATGGTTATATGTATTGAAAATCACCTTCTAATCATGGTGTTTTAATGATGTAGGAAGGAGTCAATGCATTTCTCTTTATAGTATTCAAAATGAGAAAATGTATGTCTTTGGTGTTCAAACTAAAACTCTGTAAGGTGAAACATCCAAACGATATAAAAGAAATGGAGATTTAAATGGTATTCCACAAGTGTTTACTTCCATCCAGATAATTGTGTGGCAAAGTCAGTTTGTGAATTATCAAGAGCCTAAATGGAGTCTATAAAATGATTACAGTTTTCCAGCCATACACTAAATCAAAAGTACATTATTTTAATGGTTTTAAAATAATAAAACATTCTAAAAAACTTTCTTTATGGAAAAATTTTTTTGTATTTTGAAAAATTCATCTAAAGAAAAACCCGACATAAAAGTTTAGGATTAAATAAAGGCAATGTGAATAGGTGTCATTGAAAGGCAAAAGATATTTTCATCGAAGTTATAAATGGTCTTCGGGCTCCTAATTTTTCCGAACGAAGTGAACCCAAAAGTAATGTATAATTTTGACTTATGAAGCACTCAAAAGTTTTAACATCAATATGGATGTTTTAACCAAGCTGGTATATACATTTTGATATTTTCATAAAATATTGTGTTTAAAATTCCACATCTTCTCAATACAATTTTGGAAGCTTATTAAAAAATAGAACACCGAGTGAATTTAAAATATGTAGAAAAATGAGACTAATATTATAAGGCCCCAATGGAGGATTATAATTCACACAAGTATTTAATCTTAGATACCACTAAGACTCAAGAAAAAAAAAAGTTATAAAGTTTTTCGGTAGTTTAGGATCCGAAAAAATACATTCCCATAAATAGCCAGTGAAGAACACGGTTGATCCAATATAAAACAAATAAATATTTTCAAATGTGGCCCGTTTCCAGACCAATCTAGATGTTTTGGTGTAGATATGGCTAATGTGTCAGAGCCGATTCTCCTTTGTCACAATTTTTATTTGACATTCTGATACACTATCGACTCAAACTATGGATATTTTAGCATTTTTGACAAAGGAATAAAACACCAATAAAATAGAAAGGATACTGGACTAAAAAATGATTTGAATATTCTTAGTATGGCCCCACCAAGGGCTGGAGGTGGATTAAAGAATTCAGATCCGTCTTGATGTTGATATGTTGTTGACAGGCTACGATATAGTCCATTTCTAAGCGATAACTTTTTTCATTCTTGAAGTTGACCTAACAAACGACTATGTCTTGTTGAAGTATCCCATATTGATGAAATTAGAATTCAATTTCAAAAGAATCCATTGGAGTAAAATGAATCGTTTACTGGGGACCTAGATATGTTGGCATACTTTTTGCATATTAGATGATTGTGGAGTTACATTGTTCTATTTATATTAGCCATGTTTTGACAGCCGCACATTGACTCCTAAGGAGGTTTATGCATTTTGTAAATAAACATCACCAAGAAAACAAAAACAAGATTGGAGAAGAACCACATTGGAATGCTATAATTCATCTATTCAGGTCACCATGACAACAGGTATTTTAAAGTTATGATTTCTGAATTAGTTGTGAATGGGGTGTTGGTGCCTCTGAAGAATCATCGCGTCAAAATTATAGCATTAATTTGCATCTGGGAAATTATCTCATCTGTGAGTTCTGAAGCTACAATTACTCCATTTGTTCAATGCCTTGGAAGCAACGTTCTACATACGATGTCCTAATTCATGAAGCCTCAGAAGGAAGTGTTGATACTAGGAGCCCTGAAATTTTAGGCATCCCTAATTTGGTCCCAAGCCCACGAGCTCTTGCTAATTGGATTACCTATTTTGCAATCCCAACCATTGACCAAGGATAAATTTATAATTGTATTCCTTAAAACAACCCACTTGAGATTCAAGAACAACCTAGGATTAGTTAGGAAAAATTATGGAATAATTTTTTTTATTAAAAGATTCTAAACCATGTTACAAGACAACAACTTTCACTAACAGGTACCAGAACAATTCAAATCTACTAGAGTATACTTTTCTTTTATTAATAATTATTAGAGGTCACAAGGTCCAACATTTAGAGTTAGAAGTTTCAATTAGGTTCAGAGGAAAAAATTCCTCACTATACACATTTTCTAAGAGGATTAAAGTTTTAAATTGATTTTTATCATACTTAATGCATTAAAAAATTTCCTAAATTAGTCCCATTGGATAGAAAATTTCCTCACCTTTCCAGTGATATAAAGAAGTCCTAACTCCTTACGTGGCTTCTTCAAGTTATGAGGCACGGTGGGTTTGTTTCCCAAATAACTAGGTTCTTGGAACTTGTCTAGACTTTGGAAAAAAATTTAAACTTTCCTTGTGGCTCCTCGCCAAGCTCTGATTTGATCCCAATTTAAGTGGCTCAGGAAAAAGTCATTACTTTGACTCCCTGTCCTCCACAGAAAGACCTGGGATGCATCATGTCTGCTTATAAAAGTGTTTGATGCGGGAATATATTTATCCATGGAATAAGTTGGAAGAGCTTAAATTTTACCTTTTGCTCCAACAATGGAGTAAACTAGGTGACTATGTGGAAAGTGCATCCCCCAAACATAAAATCCTAAATCAGGTGAATCATTATAAAGTTGACTTCATTAGCACCATGTGGACATGTGGAGAAAACTTAAGCCAGCTCTGTCACTGACTTCTCAGCAGGTAAATGGCTAAGAAATTCCTAAGACATGTGTGAGCCCCTCACGAAACAATCCTTACGGAAACTTACAAATTTTTCCTAAACCATCTCAAGATGAGGCCATTGAGACTGTCATCATCAATCCAGCACTATGATAATTCTTCACCAGGAACTCCTCATGCTATGATTATTTACTAATGCACAGCTTTTAGTTTGGTGGATGTAATCTGGAAACACAACAACAAACATAACACAAGAATACCATAGACTATGATAAGAAGGAATGATGATAAATCTGAAATATCAGTGTAAATTATAATATCAACATGAAATTGTTACAATCTCACCCATGAGGTACTTCAAGTGTTATTGACTTCACTTTCCTTCCAACAATAACTATGGGAGAAACTTCACAATTACACCTCTTAATGGCTTCTTTAACACACCTTCAAAATGATGGCTTCCTTTACACACTTACTCATACAATATTTCTCACTACTTCCTTCTATGCTAAATGAGGGGGGTGGCCTCTCTATTTATAGAACTTCAGGCTTATCCATCTTATCTCTAAGATAGGATAAGAAATCCACTCTGACGAATCATATTCCATACCTTAACTCTTATCTGTACATGGAAGCTTATCTTTTAAGATAAGATAAACCTTATCATTTCACATGGGTTCCACATTTTTAGACTTTTTACAAATAAAATACACAAAATATTTATGACCTCACTCCTTGTCCTTATTACAAATATAATATTTCTAATTCCTAATCATGTAGACCCTACTTCTCTACTTACCCAACTTTGACATTTTAACATTACCGGACCACTTACGACAAATATTTACTTTTTACAACATTCCTATTGTACTTTGACTATTACCGTACTCTACATTATTGGCGGCATTGTACTGACGGCACCGTTATCTTCTATTGGACGCTACTACTAATTATACTTAACAACATCCTATTCCTAATACATACATTAATGAAAATAGAAATTACGGAGGAAAATTTTAGTGTCGACATCTTCCCCCTTCCTAGCTTCTACTCCGTCCTTGGAGTAGACTCTTATGGACATTCTGGTGCTTGGAAAATATCTAACTTGTCATGGTTGACCCATTTTGTAATGGGAGTACCATCCAATTCCTCCAGTCGATATGTACCATTTTCATGGACAGCTGCTATTTTGTAGGGCCCCATCCATTTTGGAAGAAATTTTCTCTGTCTTCTTTTTTTGTATCTGGAATCATATACTAGAACCAAGTCATTCACATGAAATGGAGACCAATGGATCTTTTGATCAAAGTATTCCTTCTACTTCATTTTCTTCTTATAGCTTGTATCCTTCACTATTTCCCTCATTTCCTCTAGCAAATGAAGATGTACCAACCTTTCTTTTACTGAATCACTTTCATCCATCCTTTCATTTTTCATAACTCTCACAGTGGGAATATCAAACTCAATAGGAAGAACTGGATCAATGCCATAAGCCAACTGAAATGGGGAGTATCCTGTTGCTGACTTTGATGTTGCCCTATATGCCCACAATGCTGCATGAATCCTTTTATCCCACTTATGTACCTGCAAGGCTGCATCTTTTGCTAGAATTTGACACAACACAAAATTTGTTCGTTCCACCTGTCCATTTGTGCTTGGCTTGTATGTTGTTTTCCTTCCTGTGCTTAATAGAAAACCTGTTGACTAGGGCTTCTACCACCTCATTAATGAAGTGGCTTCCTTGATCTGTTACAATTTCTAATGGGCAACCAAATCTGGTGACAATGCGTTCATATATGAACCTTGCCACTTCATCCATGGAAGTTGTTTTCAATGGCCTAGCTTCAACCCACTTGGTTAAATAATCTGTGGCAACTACAATATACTTATTTTGGCGTGGGGTAGTTGGAAGTGGACCTACAATGTCTATTCCCCACTTTTCAAAGGGACCAAGTGGAAGAATAGGGCATAATGGAGCTGATGAAGTCTTACGGTTACCATGTGTTTGACAAATATCACATGTCTTACAATAATTATAACAATCTCTAAAAAGAGTGGGCCAGTGATAACCTGCATCCAAGATCCTTCTTGTTGTAAGTTGTCCAGAGAAGTGTCCTCCACATGTACCATTGTGGAATTCTTCTATCAGCTCCTTCCCTTGATCACGTCCAACTGCCCTCTTGTACTGTCCATCAGGTCCTATTCGAAATAATACTCCATGCAGAATAGAATATGGATGACTGGCTTGAGTAATCTTCCTCTTAGTCTTTGCATTGGCACCATCAGGAAACTTGAATTCATTTAGATAATTCCAAATATCTATGTATTCACTAGGGATTGTGTCAGGGATAACAATGTTGCATCGGGGAAATCATCATCATCACAAGATAAACCTAAACCATCATAGGCTCGAGAGAGTGCATCTGCATTGACATGCTTCTTTCCTGGCCTATCTATAATATCAAATTCAAATTCTTGTAGCAAAATTATCCATCTTGCTATCCTCCCTGATGGGTTAGGCTTATTTACAATATATTTTAGAGCCTGATGATCTGTTACAACTATAAATTTCTTCCCTAGCAAGTAATTTCTAAACTTCTTTACAGCAAAAATGATAGCTAGAGCCTCTTTTTCAGTTACAGTATAATTTACCTCAGCACTGCTCATTTGTCTGCTCCCAAAGTAAATTGGATGATCATTCCCATTTTCATCCTTTTGGCTCAGAGTACTTCCTAGTGCTGCATCTGAGGCATCAGTATACACAATGAATGGCTTGCTCCAATCTGGATTCTTTAAAACAGGTGAAGACACCAGGGCTTCCTTCAGTTGTTCAAAAGCTTCATGTGCCTTATTTCCTGGTTCATAAGTAACATCCTTCTTCAAGAACTGGGTTAGTGGCTGTGTAATCTTTGAGAAATTCTTGATGAACCTTCTATAGTAACCCACATGGCCTAAAAATGATCTCAACTTACTTCTATTCATAGGAAATGGTAACTCTTTGATTTTTGAAACTTTATCAGGATCAGTACCAATACCATCTCTGGATACAACATGCCCTAACAAAACACCTTTAGAACATCCAAAGACACACTTTGTAGGGTTTAGTGAGGCTTGTGCTTCATCTAACCTTTGAAATGCTGTCTCCATCTGGTGCAGGTGGTCCATCTTGCTCCCATAGATGCAAAAATCATCCAGAAATACTCTGATGAAGTTCCCAATGTAGGGTTCAAACACCCTATTCATCAAGCGCTGGAATGTTGCTGGAGCATTACACAACCCAAAAGGCATAACTCTATAAGCAAACGTTCCCCAAGGAGTGGTGAACGTGGTCTTCAGCTGATCTTTCTCTGCTATACGAACTTGGTTGTATCCGCTATATCCATCAGCAAAACTATAGCACTCCTGGCCAGCTACTTCGTCCAAGATCTGATCTGAGAATGGAAGAGGGTAATGATCCTTCTTTGTTGCCTTATTGAGCTTCCTATAATCAACACAAATGTGTAGCTTCCCATTCTTTTTTATTGAGATCACAATGGGAGAAACCCATTCTGAATTCTCCACAGCAAATATGAATCCTGCATCAAGCAACTTATCTATTTCTTCTTTTACAGTCTTGGAAAAATTAGGATTCATTCTATATGGCATTTGCTTTATGGGCTTAGCACCATCTACCAGCTCAATAGAATGTTCTACCCAACTTACTTGACGGAGTTCCTTGTAATCAAAAGTGAATAGGTGTATGTACCTTCGAAAGAGCTGGAGGTAGGATTCCTTCTCACTCTCCATCACAGCATCACCAATCTTTATTTGTTGGAGACGATCATCAATTTCTTCTTCAGATAATTTTATGGGGTCATGAGTCAGTGTGACTGGAAGGATATCCATGACTGAAACATCAACCTCACTTTCTTCATCTTCAGTGTCCACTTCACTAGTACTAGAGTAATCAGAGGATGTCCAATCATCAGTTTCATCACTTGAATCCACAGGTTCTACCTTATGATGCTGAGGGATCACGTTTATCTTCACCCTCTCTCTACCACGTCCAAGTGTCATGAAGCCTTCATTCCAGTAGTTTCTTGCATGAACTCTCCTTAGCCATGGTCTTCCCAACAACATTGGGTACGCAACAGTACCATTTTTCATCACCTGAAAGTCTACCACACATACAACACCCATAACAGATATTGCCACATTTGATACTGCACCTTCTGGTTTAGTTTTTCCTTATTTAATGACCTTAATATAAGTGTTGAGGGGCGATCAATTTTTAAACCCAACATATTCATTACAGACTCGGTCATTACATTAACTGCAGCACCTCCATCAACTAAGACATCATGAATTGAAATACCATTACATAATACCTCAGCTTGTGGAGCATAGGGATCTGCCTCTGCCTCCAAAACAGGGACCTCAACCTCCTTCCTTCATTCAAGCATTGAGTCCACTTCGCAGCTCCCGCCTCTTCTCAGAAGACATAGCCAAGAGTTGACCATATGTAATATTTGCAGGCCTTTTGGACAGATCTTCTAAGATGGAGTATGGTCCTTGTCCCTGTGAAATCAGAAAATCCTGCACACCCAACTTTCTTCTCCTATGTTTCTTACTAGTTTCTCCTTTCATCTTCTTAGGATCATTTCCATCTTGGTTATCTTTTTCTTTCTTTCTTTTTGTTACAAACACATCTACTTCATTATTTATGCTCTTATCTACTACATCAAAAGAATTCACAGGTGCTTTTCCTTTATCATTATCTCTTGTACCAGATGTAGAAGCTCTATCTGGACAATTATACTTATAATGACCCTTTTTATAACAACCATAACATACAACTTCAGAAATATTTCTTTTTGGACCTCTATCTCCTCCCTGAGAACTAAATTCCTTTCCTTGAAGAAGATTAATAGTTAACTGACCCATCTTCTTGAGCAGATCTTCATACTCAGTAGATGTACTAGGAGAAAGATTTGTGCTCACCGAGAGTGGTTGTGGATTCTGGACCAAAGGTGCTGGTGTAGGCTCTACTTTAGCAACAATTTCTTTGGGCTCCTCTTCCATGCTTTCTTCTTGCCTTCTTGCAATCTCCTTTGCTTGTTCAATGGTAGCTGGGCGGTCATACTTCACTCGTTGTCTGATCTCTGGCTTCATCCCAAGAATGAAGTGCTTACAGAGGAGATTATCCACGCCATTCATCAACCCATCCGCTAATCCTTCCTTCCGGATCTGGGCATCGAGCTTCCTCCTTAGCTCTAGAACACGAGCATGATAATCCCTTATCTTCTCCTTCTCTCCTTGGGATAGCTTTGTGATCTCGATCATGAGATCTGCATATTTCTGTTGTTCACCAAATTCTTCAAGAAAACTTTCAGTTAATAAATCCCATGAATTTTTCACATTATCACCTAGTGTTTCAAACCACCTAAGTGTTGAACCATCCAAAAAGGTAGGAAAAAATTCAGTCCATTGTTCCCTTCTTATAAGGCCATTACAAATACAAGATCGTTTAAACTCTTGAATGAAAGAGGAAGCATCTTCATTAGATTGGGCTGAAAAAATAGGAATCTTCCCATTTTCAAAAGTAACCACAGTGAAATACCAACCCACAAGTACAATCAACAAGACTTATGTGCACAAATAATTGGAATCACTATAATAGAAAGTGACTTCATACCTTTCTACAGTAAAATAGAAATGACCATGGTAAACTATGGTAAAACTTGACTTACGGTAAAAACTGACACTGTGGTAAACACTATTCACGGTAAAAAGTGAAGTTACTGTGGTAAACACTATTCACAGGTAAAAAGTGAAGTTACTATTCACAGTAAAAATGACTATTCATGGTAACTAAAAAAAATGACTTTACCATGGTAACTACTATGCACAGTAAAAACAAGGTTACCCTCCAAATGATTTTTGACTAAGTGGGAATATCTCTCCAGAAAATCCACCGACGAGGAATGTTCCCGGCAACGGAACCAAAATGTCATCACCAATCCGGCACTATGATAATTCTTCACCGGGAACTCCTCGTGCTATGATTATTTACTAATGCACAACTCTTAGTTTGGTGGATGTAATCTGGAAACACAACAACAAACATAACACAAGAATACCATAGACTATGATAAGAAAGGAATGATGATAAATCTGAAATATCAGTGTAAATTATAATATCAACATGAAATTGTTACAATCTCACCCATGAGGTTCTTCAAGTGTTATTAACTTCACTTGCCTTCAAACAATAACTATGGGAGAAACTTCACAATTACACCTCTTAATGGCTTCTTTAACACACCTTCAAAATGATGGCTTCCTTTACACACTTACTCATACAATATTTCTCACTACTTCTCTCTATGCTAAATGAGGGGGGTGGCCTCTTTATTTATAGGAACTTCAGGCTTATCCATCTTATCTCTAAGATAGGATAGGAAATCCACTTCTGACGAATCATATTCCATACCTAAACTCTTATCTTTACATGTAGGCTTATCTTCTAAGATAAGATAAACCTTATCATTTCACATGGGTTCCACCTTTTTAGACTTTTTACAAATAAAATATACAAAATATTTATGACATCACTCCTTTGCCTTATTACAAATATAATATTTCTAATTCCTAATCATGTAGACCCTACTTCTCTACTTATCCCAACTTTGACATTTTAACATTACCGGACCACTTACGACAAATATTTACTTTTTACAACATTCCTATTGTACTTTGACTGTTACCGTACTCCACATTATTGGCGGCACCGTACTGACGGCGCCGTTATCTTCTATTAGATGCTACTACTAATTATACTTAACAACATCCTATTCCTAATACATACATTAATAAAATAGAAATTACAGAGGAAAATTTTAATGTCGACAGGGCCTTGGGTGAAAATTCTCCCCAAGAGTGGGCCTTGCGGGCCCAGGGGAGAAAATTTACTATAGATTGGGTCTGCAAAGCCATGGGAAGATATCTTTCCAGGAGGAGAAGTCAGGTTAGCGGAAGATATTTTGGAGATATTCCGCACGGGGCGAAAAGGGATCCACCTTTGCACCCGCGCTCCCACAAGTCTGCAAGAGACACATGGCACCTCCTAATTGGTTGAGGGGAAAGTGGGGCGAATGGGGATAAAGAGTTTTAATGCCCCAAATGGAAAAAGCCCTAAGTAAAAAATTCACCCGGACCTCCACTGACGGGCTCGTGACACCATGTGGAAGCTCTTGATTTTAACACAAGTCGATGGGGAAAATGTAGAAAATTTTCTCAATTTTTTGCTAAAAATGCAAAAGGTAGAAAGGGACCCGCTCCTCTAGAAATTCCTTGACAACACCACATGATGCATTGGCTGTAAAGGAAGCTGCGGGAAAATTTGGAAAATTCTCCCAAAATTTTATAAAGCGGCTAAGTTTAAAAGGGATCCGCCCCTCCAAACACCTCGTGGTGCCATGTGGCAGTCAATTTGATTGGCTCCGAGGCTCAACATGTCAAATAGACATGGAAAATTTTCCCAAAAACATTTAAGAAGCTTGCAAGGGAAAATTCGGGTCCACAGTTCCGCCAAGGATATTTTTCCAAAATTTTTTTTTTTTGATAGTGAAAATTATTTTTGACGCCAAATGAAGTTGAAAACTTCAGAAGGCCATAACTTTTGATACAGAGCTTGATTTTTCACAAACAAGGACTTTCTGGAAATATTCAATGTCCTATTTACTCAAGAATCATCGTTTAGAGTTTTGATAAGGTTTAAAAATTCAATTTCAAGAAAATGATCTATAGGTGTGCAGTGCGAACTGGTAAATTTTAACTTTAAGATAATTGTTCAATTTGATCTTCTTACTCTCTCAACTTGTCAAATAGGCATGGAGAATTGTTCTTAGATGGATTTAAGAAGGATTTAGAGATTAAATTTTTCCAATCTAATTTGCATAAAGAGGTTTGATTGCAAAACAAACCATTTAAACCAAAATGCAATACTGATTTCCAATTTTATCTCATTTTAAAGAGACAAAATACTGTATTTTTATTTCATTGACACTGGTTGAATTCTTCCTTTTGCAAAAGTATTTTCAATTCATTGATATCAAACCCCTCAAAGATTCAATTTTACAACTGGATGCAATTTTGATGAAATTAATTTCATTCATTCCATTTATATTCCATTCCAATTGCTAATCTTACATTTATTCTTTTCAATTCTATTCCTAAAATCATCTTAATTGAACACATTTTAGAATATTTAATTTTCTAGTTTCACTGTTCCATTTATGCATTTTTTCTTTCAAACAGAGATTACAATTCATGATCTGCTAGACATTAAATTTCCAATGGAATGATGAAATCATATGGAACAATTATGGAAACCATTTTCATTAATTTCAAAATACAAATCTTACAAAGTTCCTTTCCATTTCATTCCGGGAAATGTAGTTACCAAAATCACGTATCACATTCTTTCAATTGCTTTCAAAAGAACAGAATACAGAGTATAACTCTTTTCACATTTCAATGTACGGGACTTTCATAACCAATACAACATATTTCCATTACAAAATTTACAAGATCATCCACTTCAATTGGGAAAGGTTACAATGAAATTTCATTTCACAAGGGACTGTCAAACTACTTTTCTCAGCTCCAGAACAACAACATGCATATCTTCTCATTCTTCCAATTTGTGATCACAACAAGACTAGGGGAAAGGTAACGCTCTCCACCCAACCAAGACATCCAATGAAAGAAGAATTGATCCTTATTCATTGGCCCCGTGATCCCCAACCATAATATGCAATAAAAGATGTGATCCAACTCATGGCAACAATAGGCTTCCACAAACATACACAACATTTTCACGAATAAAACACAGTCCAAAAAGCTGCCCGCAATGTAGTTTTGCAACTACAATAAAGCATGACAAAAAATTGGTTACTAAGGCTTCATCAAGCAAGCCAAAGGAGCAAGAACTATGGGGGATGCTTCTTATGCCTCCCAAAAATGGGAAATGGGTATCACCACATGAGTTACAACCCACCAAGAATAGTATATCAAAACCCTGACATTCCTTATGCCTCCCCCAAGTACCCCTTATTCCTCACTTTTCCTTATGCCTCCCCAACCTCTTATGGCACCCCATAATGAGTAAAGAAATGCAAATTATTTATTTGTAAGGTGGAACCCAAATCCCAACTCCCTCCACCCTTATACCCCCCTAAAACACATGTGCCTCCCACAAAATAAACCCCATAGTCTTCTCCTACACCATTCCTAGGCCATCTACCCAACAGTGCACAAATGGTCCAAAACATTCACACATTAACATTTACATTCATAAAAGAAGAGTCATTTCAAGAGCCAAGCTCTTACCTCTCCATGATGTAGTTTCCCAAGTTCCAAACAACAAGCTTGTTTCCAAGCAAACAATCCAAAAAATCAACAAACAACTAACATGCAACAATCTTCCAAGCTTCTCCAAAAAGCAAGAGCTCCCAAAACAGTAAGGAATTTCACCAGAAATGAAGTCTCCAAAATGAAGCAACCCAAAACAAGACAAGTAATTCCAATTTTATAGAAGAGGGAAGGGAAGAGGATGAGGTGGATCCATGTAGGATGCCACATCACTCATACTCAAACCCAAAACAAGGTCATATTCATTCTCCAATGGATAATAAATAGGTGGGTGAATAATATGACAGTTTACTTACATACTCAAATCCAAGTCCACACCCCAAAGGATTGAAATTAAATTATGTAAGAAAAGTGCAATTAAAACCTACAATTTGACTCTTAAAAATGCATTAAAAAAGTCTAATTCAACTCTCCAACCGTAGGTATGGTTGGTAATTAAATTTAAGAGGTATGGGACAAGTTTAACTTGTCCCACAAGCCTCCAAAATCAACCTCCAAGGACAAATTCGAATTTCCAAGAAGGTGGAGTGTTTCACACTCAAAAGTTAACTTACACATCACTTACATATTACTTCTATTACAACACTTTAACACTTTAAAACAAGGCCAACAACTCTATTAATTACTTTCTTATGACATATTTTAATTAATTAACTTAACAACATGATTACTCATAATATTACACACCATTTAATAATAATGAAAGGGTCAATGCACCACAAAATAAACACATGCAAACATAAACAAAGGGAAAAAATTAATAAAAACACATAAAATCCCTTGGTCACATTTAAAAATGATCCCCCCCATGCGAATCCCTAACACAAACAAACACACAAAAACAAATACAAGTTTCCATGGTGACCTTGTTGAATTCATCTAGAATTCCAATATGGTTGGTCTCCAATCCCCCAATGTTTGTTGTGATATTTTAAACCTATAAAATACAAATACCTCCTTCAGTCTCGTGTCCATATCAGAACATCCAAAATAATATAAATATAATTCCCAAAATCATCCAGATATATGAATCACAACAACATCAAAGCAATCTAACAATATCATTTACAGTTTTATCCAAAACTATATCATCATCCAATAATTTCCATTTCTAGGTCTACTCACAATATCCAAATATCACATGTCTAAACAACATCAATAATATAACTATGTCAAACAATTTATCATCATCAACATATAAAATGTCTCTAAGAATCATCATGCATCATATAAGAATCAAAGTCAACAATAATCCATGATCAAATATCTAACATCATACTAAATCAAAACTATAATAATGTCCATAATATAGCCGAAAGTGTCATGATCAACATCAAAAGGTGTCAAAGGGAAGTGAGCACTACAGTAATCATTACTTTAGAAAATTTTGTGAGATTGCCACATATCTTATATTGATACAAAAAAAAAGTTTGTGCTGCAAAAAATATAAAATGTTTAAAAAGATGGAGAAACAACAATTTTAAAAATAGTGGAATATTTACAATCACAAAAATTGTGGACCATTTACAAATTGTAAAAAATTGTGGTTAATCTACACTACTAAAGATTGTAGGCTAGCTATAAAGTTTATAAATTGTGGGGCATCAAAAATATAATAAATTGTGGAACAATAATAATAATAGATGAAATTATAAAATGAAATCCACATTTTAATGTTTACAATGCTTTATAGCCACATGGGATATTTTGTCAGAAAAATGGTTGGTACCAAAAATGCTTGTTTGTTCATAGTGAGACACCTCAACTCATGAGGGAAACAATATACAATATATTTATAAAATTGTGAGTTGCTAACAAAAAAAGGAGCATGAAATAAGAAGGCTCCATAAAATGTGGAGGTCCACAAAATATTATGTCGCGACATAAAACATGGAGGTCAAAGGTGAAGGCTCTATGTTATGTAGCTTGTCCCTAAAAAATAGGTGGTCGAGGGGTGTACTATGTCAGGGATGGGATCCCACCCGTGATGTTGTTACTTCTATTATTATTATTCTTTAGTTCTGTGGTGAGGAGATATGACAAGAACTAACCATGATAATTTCCCTTGAGAAGGGGAACCATATCCAATACCATCAGTACTTTACCAACAACTCCAAGACATTTAGTGAGACACCTTCTCTACGGGTAGAAAAAATATTTTATCATCTGGGAGGAGAGTGAAAATGTTAGGGAGATGAGGTCTACCTTATAGAGTGGTACTTAAGGAAATTCTAGCTCACAACCCTACAAGGGCCCAGTGGTGGATGTGATGACCCAATCTAGAGCCAATGACCCCTTGACTAATGATCCCAATTCATGGGTTATTCAACTCTAACTGTGCAAGTGGGGACAACTTGGCACTCAGTCATCCAAACCTTGATTTTTACTTTCTACCTCCAAAACTTGCAGTGAAGGACCTCTAAATGCACCCAAGAATTTAGGTAGTCATGGGAATTCCTTAATCCTTAATGGCATAATTATTTGCAAACAAAATTTTCTAGGTAGTCCTAGGAAAAAATGGATCCGAGTAGTCTAGAAGTCATGCCTTAAGATAATATGGGATAGAAACATTGGTTGAATCCACTAGTGCATCTATTTTAAAGGGAGGTAAATGCCTAAAGGTTCTATGATGGGCTCTAGGTAGGCTCAGTTCAGAGTCAGTCCACCCAATCTGGAGTTTGAATATCTCGTTTCCTATAGATCCCAATTCACATTTTCAGGCACAAACTTATGACTTCAAAACTTAGCAGGTGTATCCAAACAAAGAACTGTCTAATCCAAAACTTGATAAAATGAGAACCTCTAAACAAACCCCATAATTTATGGCTGTGGAATTCCTTGAGATTTGTGGCATAATTATTTTCAAACTACCTTTATAGGAAGTCATATGTAGTTAACTAAGCTGACAAGTTAGAAGTCATGCCCCTGGATGTCGTGGGAGTCAACTGCCATAGCTAGCGCATCATGTTTAGGAGGGGTATACACCTGTGGGTGGTATGGTAGGATTCAGGTAGAATCATTTCAAATTCAGATCACCTGATCCGGAGCCAAGAACCTCCTTCAGAGGTACATAAATTTTTGTTAGTTGCTACTCTTTTCTTAGAAAACCATGAAAGCTTCTCTTAGCTTTGAGAATATAAAATTCAGCTACTATCAGTGCCAATCGACGTGAAAACCTTGTGGAATATTTATGGCACCATTAACCTACATAAAAGTGTTAGCCAAAGTAATTTAAGTTGAATCAAAACCATACTAGATATAATACAAAATACAAAAATTTAATAAAATATATGAACTTGAATCTACTATATAAAGGAATTTAAAAACTTCAAAGAAATATATAGGAGACTCGAGAATGTAAATTCATTCCAATGAATCACCAGGATTGGATCTACCAATAGTGTCAACCACGTGAAGGTATCTAAGCTTTTATGACACCAAGTTAACCTGCATAAAATTTTTGTCAAAGTAATTTAAGTTGAATAAAAACCATAATAAATATATCCAACAAAATACACAAATTACTAATAAAATATATGAATTTGAATCTAGTATACAAATTTAAAAACTTCAAATAAATATATACTAGACTGCCGAGCATGTAAAATTCATTCCAATGAACCATCAAAATTTTACCTACTAACAATGCCAACCACATGAAGGTATCTAAGATACTCTTATGGCACCTTTTTAACCTCCATAAAAGTGAACTAGTAGGAAGTAATTTGTGTTGAATCAAAACCATATTAGATATACACTTGAAATACACAAATTAAATAAAATATATGAACTTTAATCTAGTAGAAAAATTTGAAAACTTCAAAGAAATATATACCTAACTCGAGCATGTATATTCATTCCAATAAACCATCAGGATCATATCTACTCTGAATAGCAAACATGATTGATTCATGATATGAATCTTGAACCTTCTAATGAATCTTATTATTAGACCTTTCTCGATATCTATACAACTGAATATTTGTCAGTAGAAATAGATGCGAATATAAGATAATTTTTCTATGTGTCTCAAAGTCTTCAAACACCCAAATAGAGGAATGTTTTAATGGATATCATCGAATCCAAGTTCCAGTAACTACTACTAACCCTGTAAGGTACTCAATATCTTTGCCATCTATAATAGTAGAAGGAAATTTCTTCATTTCCTTGATGCAATGACATAGTAAATAGTTTTTTCCTTCTTCATTATCTTCTCTCACAATAACTACAAGCACATGTCCTACAAAAAATAGAGGTTTCAACTCAAATTTAAATTACATATTAATTTTAATGGACATAAATCAATACAAAAATTGTAAATAAATTTTTATCTTGTCACACCAAAATTGAAAGGTTGTCAAACTCCTTGGATGTTGCAACTTCATCTACAGAAACAAGTTGTGATGCATGTGGAAGTTGATAACTGGGAAGCGGAGTTAGAGGCCTACAAATATATCCATCCACCCATTCTTATGAATCACACTCAGCAGTGACAAATTTGAGACAAGATGCATTAAAATATGCCAAATTTATTTTCCATGTGTCCCACGAAGAAGCGTTTGAGATATAAAATGAGTGTAGATCAGTGGGCCCTACGAGTTTCATACAATCCTCCTACCTACAAAAATGTTACTCCTCTATCAACCAAAAATATCTATGAACTATGGAATCTTCTTGAGAACCATGGGGCATGTTATCAATACATCATTCCACTATGCTCTTTGCATATTTCAATTTAGAACCATATTTGTACTTCAACTCTTCTCTTGCAAGATATTTTTTCACACATACCCCTCCACTGACATGCTCAAATTTTCCATGTACAGCCTCAATGAAACTCCAAATATGTTACACACACATCTTTATGTACAACCTTCTCATCGAATAAAATATTTATGCATTTTTAAACTGAGACATGCAATTATCTTACCATATAAAATGTTCATTGAAGAGAATGTCCCTATACAACAAGTTTTCATAACATAAATGGAAACACCCTTTCACAAATTAAGTACAATGAGTCATATCATCACTCATATAAAATTGGAACTCTCTTAAAAAATTTGGATCATTCTTTGTAATATCAAGAGAATTCATAAATGTTATATGGACAAAAATGGCAACTTGTATTGAGTTTCAACATTGCGATTGAACCTCCATTTTTTGTTATAATGTGTAATTCTCTACCAAATTGACCACTGAATCAATAATACTAATAGGAATTGTGTCCTTGTATATCTTGAATTTCTCATCCAACCATCGAGCTATGTGTGTATTCCTAGCATACTCAAACACTTTCATCTTTAAATTTTCTCATAAATTGAAAAAAATGTATGCGTTCTCTAGCTATCTCACACTGTTTATAATCCTTTCCATGCTTCAATTTTTATGGTACTGATCTATATTTATTAAACCCAACTAAATTATGTCCTGTTTCACCTCCAATTTTATCATGGATACAACTTTCCAATTTAGGTAATCTTCTATACGTACCACAACTTCCATCTAAATAATTTCCTGACTATGAAAAAATATTCCAACTTCTCCTTCACAAAATATCTAGGAATGAAATCCCTGGAAGATATTTGTAGAACTTAACACCTCATTCTGGTAACGTAGTTTCAAAATAAAAATAAGAATGAATACGTGAAAAATTATCTTAATGCATCACAAATTCAAGATTTTTCCTACAATAAGTGGTGGGAGCGTGGTTGATTTTCACATAGATTGGTTTCAACATTTTTAAAAAATGTTTACTAATTTTAATTTCTGGATGCTTCTACTCAAACTTACGAAAAAAATGAGTTTGAGTCATATCTAAGAAATGATTTAGATGTGGTTCATGATTAGTAGAACCAACTCTCCATTTTACAACATCTCATGTATTAAGTGAAACTCTAGTGTTACTATGCCAAAATTGAATAACAACTTCTCTTATAGCATCAGATATATATTTTTCTTTACATGGTACTCTAGAAGAAAATGCCCAAAAATCAGTGTTTTTGGGTGATTGAAGCATATTCCACCTTGTAATTACTTTCTTTAGATTTATTTGATTAACTTTCATCATTCTTCTTGTTTTCCTAATCAAACATTGTTTTTTATTCACTTACAACACAAGTAGCAAGGACACGACACACGACATTACTATCCCTTGTGTGTCTCTTGACACCAACAATGTGATATGCATCATGTAGGTTTTCAATACTTGAAGAGGTTTTACCACATCTATTAGATGTTGTCAATCCTAAGGTTTTTAATGTAGGTCTCATTTTATTCAATTTCGTCAAATTAACCAATTTACATCTTTGGGAATAATTTAAAATTTCAAAATGATTATCCCAAATTTCAGTGGCTTTTCTTCTGATTTGTAGTTTAGGATGTTTTTCAGACATTGGTTTCAAAATGTTCTCATCAATTTCAATAAAATAATTATGTCTCTTTTGTAAAATCCTAGGAGGTGTTTTTGCCAAATTTTGGTTGTCTACGGTTTCAAAATGAATTTCTTTATTCACATTTTCATTGTCTCCTTCAATTTCAACATCAACTACATCGCAAGTATTTAATTAATCTTCATCGTGATTATTTAATTCATCTTCATCACGAGTATTCAATTCATCTTCAACATTGACAATAAAAATATTACTTGGTTCCTCATTTCTTAAAATAATAGGGGTTAAGGATGAACCTCTTCTTGATTCACGAAGTTTCCTCATTTGCTCAAAATATTGAAATCTTTAAACCTCTAATTCTTCTGGTGTATTTTTACTTTTTGATTTCCTATTTTCACTTCGTTTCTTGCCTCCACAATTTTTTAATTGATGTAGGACAACTTGAAATTCTATAGGGTATACTAAAAAAAGTAAAAAAATCTTTCGATGGCAAGAAAAAAGTGTAGAAGGTGGCATAGTTTCATAGAAATTGATGCAGTCATGTCAGAAAATAAAATCACATGGTGAATTGGATGTTGGGATTCTTTTAAATATGATACTAAGCACTACGCTCACAATTTATAAACTATGATCAAAGTTATTTTACAATAGGGGTTTATAAACCGTGATCACGGTTTATCAAACCACGATCACGGTCCTGATTGTATCATCAAATCTGACACTCAAGGGTTGGGAAATATATGTTTTTCTCAAACCTCAGCTTTGGGAGTTCATTATGGCATGTGAAAGACAAAAAATATCAAATTTTCTCTTCCATGGACTTGAACCATGCCAAAAAATAAAAAACATTTCACAAAAATGGTACCATCGCATAGGGAAACTATTAACTTCATAGAAATATTAATTTTAAAGTGAGTAGAGTATTATAAATATCATTTTACAATTTTCTACTAATAGTAGGTCTTTAAGACACTTTTTCCCATGAATTTTCATGTCTACATTTAAGACCACAACTTTTGTTTCACTTGTCATAATGTGATAAAACATATACCATCTCAACCGTGGAAAAATTCTATACACGTTAAAAAAAGTATTTGATTTTGATGTTTTTTATGAAGTTATGATGGGAAAATGGAAATTTATCTATTTACTTTAGATTTTCAGACCACTTTCACAGGAAAAATCATTAAAAATATATATTGCAAAAAAAAATACAAAATAAAATCTATCCCAAGATAGACACCCACATCTACCTTTTAACCAAAGGAAAACTAAATATCATGTTTTAGTCATCCAGATTGTGGGAAAATGGACTACAATATTATAGGATTTTTAAAAAAATACCACGTTATTAAATTTTGAGTGTTTAATATAGCTAATCTTGTCCGTTTTTCAAAAAAAATTAGTAGTTTACAAACTAGAGTCCAGATGCTACGATTCATATTTATAGAAATTTTTCAAATTTTGAGTTTGTGTATTGCTACTAATCCCTACAAGATTAGATTTATCTGTTTATTGAAATATGATGTCCACTTACGACCCCATTTTGTCCCCCCAACTTTCTGCACTTACCCCATTGCAATTGACACAATGTGGCAAGAAAACTATGAACAACCAACACATAGCTCGGTGGAATGTTGTGGCACCCAAAATAAGGGTATTTGGATGTGGCCAAAGCCACATATACCTCAGCGGACCACTCAATAGTTAAACATTGACCATGTCCCCCACATAGGAAATTTTGGATATCCCCACTTTGAATGAAAAGTGTCTTGACAAAAATGAATGGGATTCAATTTGAACCCCTTAACCTCACATCCCTAAATTCATTCAACTCTCTAGTAAACCAGAGCATCTCAACAAGGTGTAAAGTGAGCTCACTTTTATTTAAAGAGCTAGGAGGCAGATTACAATGATCTGGGAGAAGGTTTAAAATTATTAAATTTAACTTCTTACATTTCAAAGGATGACAATATACCATTTTTTATTTTTAGTAGCAGTATTAAGATTTAGTGAGAATGTGGAAAATGTTCTTTTTGGAATGCAATTTTTAAATTATTGTTGTTAAATGTCATTGCGTAAATCTGTTGACACCTTTTTTTATTTTATAGGTAATATACAAATCTATTGTGTCTATAAAGGGTAATTTCACATTCATGAATACCCTTACTTTTAGGGCATGAAGTTTTTGCTACCCCCTGTAGTTATAATCGATGTGTCTATTATTTTCACTAAAAAACTGGTGTGCAGGTATGTCTGGTGATCATTTGCAGTAGATGGAAGTTCACTATTTTGGGTAAGTATAGTTACAATTTGATTTATCATGTTATAGTTCAATATTTATATATATAATTGACAGATTCACGTTGATTAATATTTTTACTATAGCTATTGTTGGGTGTTGATAGTCTAATTATTCTGGATAGTGAATATTTTTAGTTGTAATTGGATGTATCACCAAGTGTTAGTTGAACACTAGCTTGCATAATTGAATGGGTGTTATTATCTGATTTATTGGTTGTGATGGAATTATAGTGGTTTTGGGAAGATTCACGAGGATTTGGTTTTTGGTAATATATATATTTTTGCATTGATAGTCTAATTTATTTTTGATACTAGATATTTGCAGTGTTTTACATTTTCATATAGACATTGAAGACTAGATAATTAGAGGTAATTATGATGTCTGTTATAC
This sequence comes from Taxus chinensis, assembly GCA_019776745.2. NCBI lineage: Eukaryota > Viridiplantae > Streptophyta > Pinopsida > Cupressales > Taxaceae > Taxus > Taxus chinensis. The sequence continues at coordinate 38,555 of JAHRHJ020000229.1, read as the reverse complement.
TGCTTTATTTTTATTAAATTGTAATTATTGTAATGGGTTGTATCAAAAAGTGACAATTGAAAACTATCTTTCCATAATAGAATGGGTATATTATTTGGTTAGTTGTTTGTGATGGCACTATAGTAGGATTGACAGTTCACAGTTCTATGTAGAGTTGACAAGGTTGCAATGTATCAATTCAACACTAGATTATGGGTGTTATTAACTGATAAATTTATCTGACTAGATAATCAAATATTAGCATTTAATTAACATATGATGTTATTTTTGGTTCCTGTATATGTTTGTGCAGTTACAGGAAGAGTTAGCACATTTTGAGGGTTGATAAACAAAATTTTGTGGATAAAAAGTATTCCCAATTAGGAGGATTCATCCAGAGGATTTTTATATGTTGTAAAGTTTCATAAACCTCCCTAAAATATGGCCAAACTATTGATCATTCCGAGACCTTTCCAATAGTATGAAAAAAATCCAAAAATGGATTCCTAATGCAAAAGTTATCATCAGTCAAAGCTTGGGTTTGAAAACTAGTCAATGAGCATCAACAAGCGAATTACGCATTGACATGTGCCATTTCGAAAAAAGGTGAAAAAGGTTAAAATATATGTTTTGAACCCCACCTATCTTCCACACATGAAATTTTTTTTGGGCCCCACTGTTTTCTAGCTAGGGGCCTTCTTCCAAGTTTGACATAGTCTTTTATAGGAGGGGTGCCTTTGCCACCTATTTCATATTTCCATTATCCAATTTTTGATTTTATATACCATATATCTCTATAACATTGTCAATGTGGGACTATGTTTGTAATGGAGAGATGATTTTTAATTACAGAACTATATTCATGCATTACAGAGGTTGGGCGAGAAATCTATTAGCTCGGTGGGGTGATCAACTCTAGACCAGGTTGATCACAGTTCATTTACCACATTGTTTGGGAAATAAATTTACCCATCTAATCACCAAGACCTATTTTTATGCCAGAATAACTGAGTGGATGATCCAATATTTTTTGAATTATTACCACATTGTTCAAGATTACCTATGTTTTCCATGCCTTAGCGGGTTATCAACATCACTCGAGGCTTGAACTGGTCTTCTTACTTCCCAACTTGGCAATTTAAACAAACATCGCAATGAATGTCTATTACATTGCACCATCAACCTTACTACATGGTACGGGTCTTCTGGGCACCAAATAAGGTGCAGTTAGACTAACATGAGGAAGCCACTTACCTCATCTCATATCGGGCTCAAAAGACATTACAACCACCAAAATGTGGAAAACAACCCATGAATAGCTAACTCACATCTCGGTGGAATGTTTGGGCACCCGAAAAAAGGAAATTTGGATTTGGCCAAATTCACATATATCTTGGTGGACTACTCTATAGTTAATATTCACCATGTCTCCCACATGGGAAATGTGGGATAGCCCCACTTTAAATGCAAAGCGGCCTGGCCAAAACTAGTGTGCCTTGATTCGAATACCTTGACCTCATGGCCCTAAATTTGTTTTACTCACTAGTAATCCCAAGTGAATCGACAAGGTGTAAAGTGAGCTCGATTTTATTTAAATATCTCTGAGACAGGACTATGTTGAGGCAGCAATGAGACAATTTTGGTAAAGCTTAATTTTGGAGCACTTAGGGGCTGAACCAGGTCTTGGAGTAAAAATGAATAGTGCCCAGAATTTCCAAAGGATTCTAAATATGTTAATGGTTTTTCATGTAATTCTTTAAATATCCATTTGAAGGTATTTTTATAGCACAGTTGCAGGGGTTCACATTGTGAAAACATTGTAGGGGCCATGGATGGACTTCGGAACCATTTTTGGTTAATTGAAGAGTTCCATGAGGTCTGGTATCAATCCATTTTTATATTACAAAGGTTTATTGTCATTATGGAATGGTAATTGTACTTCTTTTGAATTTTAATATATTGATTATATTTTTGATAATTCGTAGACGTAGCCTTCAGGTGAACTCCATTATCGATATCATGTTGTGGATGTTTATTTCAGTTTTTGGATGAAGATTTTGATCAGATAACATCAGTAGTAGATTTTTATTAATTTAGTTGATCAATTCATCAATTAAAATGGGAAATTGAATTGAATATTTAATTTTATTATCCATACTCTAGAAATTTCAAACAAATGCACATTTAAGTGTTATGATTAAAAATTAGATTAAGGCACATCTATAATCAGGAATTAATAAAATTTGGAGTAATTAAACCAATAAATTCAAGTTGTGTCCCGAGATCCTTAGAAATGATTAAAAAGTAAAAATTAGCCTCACCCATTTTTGGATCACCAAGATACCATAAGACTAGGTTCTCCTTGTTCTCAAAATCTCATTTCTTCAAATGTTAAAAACTTCTCAGGGAAACTAAGAAAATTTTATATTTGTCTATAGGAATTAACACACTGCCTCTTAATTCATGATACCCTCACATGACTACTGGATAAATCATCTTATCTTACACTTGATGCATTTTTTCCAAGACAATCAAACAACTTCAAAACTTTAAATTTAGACCCATTACCACTCATACCATAACATGCCTCTTGTCATTAACATGGCTTGATCAACAACAATAAAAATTATACCATTAGACCAAGCAAACCTTTCTTGTATAACTATGCATCCATACTTTGTATCACATATATTTTACATGAAACTTATAACCTTCTTGGAGTACCACCCATGTGAATAAGACCCATGTATCAGCATTTCCACTCACCTTAAATTTTTTTTTTCCAATACACAATCATTTCCATAGTTTTTCAACACTTCTTATGACTTGATATGAATAAAACACAACCTTAAATCATAAGCCTAAGATTGAAACATGCTTCAACTATAAATTAACCTTTTAGAACATCACATATAATCTTTTCATAGCTTCTCAAGTGATAACATATACCTTCACAGCTATATCATACTCCAAAGACACATCGGGCTTACAAACCAAATACCATATCTTTAAGGGTAAAAATTTTGAATTATGTTTTAAGATACATACCCTTAGACACAGTCATGCACACACATGCTCACACACATCTGTAATAATATTAATGTCTTCTAGATGCCTAATAAATACTTGCCACTTCTTCAAGATCAACCAAATAATTAATTCTTTAAATAACAACCTAATATCCCTTATTCAAAAACATTGAGAGATTTAACATTATACCTTTGATCTTCACTCACCTCTTAAACTTGTTTTCCTTAAGTTGGGTCTTCTCATGAGCTATAATATTGATTAAATTCCACTTATTCATATAAAACTTCTCTATTATTACTCTTTCTCATAAAAATAAACCTTGTCATCTCATCTTCTTCATCCTGTTTTCATGCCTCATACACATGCTTGACACAAATCACTTGCTAAAAACAACATAGAACCTTACTAGCTCCCCCTGAGATCAAAAAATTTTGAGCATAAAAATAATTTCTTAGATTTTTGTATCCTTCTTATATCCTTAGGTCACTCATATTAAATGATAACATATTTTTATTATCAGATCAATCTCCATCTCAAGAGATATAGGCCTGCATAGGTGTATAGACACAACTTTAGATCAACAAACTTAGAGAATATACAAACATACCTTTGATCATATCCATCTTCTCAATCATATTAACTGTGACTAAAACATATCATAGTTTTACCAGACCTTTATACATCTTTTCATATCTCTGGGACTATCATAACTCTTTCCTTTCAATAAAACCCTTCTTAGCAACCTAATTGTACCTTGTGATCTTAAAGTCTTCAACACTAACCCTTAGATTGACAAAAACCTAAATAAGTTATTAAAAATAATTGTAATAATTTTTAAATATCCTTAACATATATCTTTTACCTTCAACATGATTTCAAACTCATAGCACCTAATAATTTTATCTTCACACAACTACCAATAGTATTCTCAAAATCAGATAGTCACAAATTCTTGATGAAAATACTTACACAACATCTTTTAATTATGTGAGCACACAACATCAACAGAAGAGGAATTCAAACAAATTCTTATTACAGTTAAAAACCTTTTCTCATAAATCTGAGGTCCTTATAACCACCCCTCTAGCCCCCCATTTTTATTACTTGCACATTTTTAAAACACGAGTTTTCTAGTTTACTTTTATACCCGTCTTATGATCCTACAATATGTACATCAGCCATTATATGAAAAATTAAATCTTAATATGATAATAACATTCTATAAAAATCATCCATAAGACCATATAGGTTGGAAATATCACATTCATACAAAAATCCTTCATTTGGGACTCAAGAAACCCTAAAGCACTAAAAGGGCCTACTCACCAAACTATAATGTTATATAACAATACCTCCTTCACCAAAGCTTATAAAACCATTAGGAATGTTCTATAAGAACACTAGAAACCTCCACTAACCTATAAAAACTCAAATCCATCATATCAATAAAAAAACCATCAAAAAGAGCAACTTTCTTCACTAGGTCTATGACCTACAAAAATAGTCTTCAGAAATGAATCTCAAATCCACATCCAATGACCTCCTCATCTATGAAATTTTAATATATCAATGGAAATTTAATGCAAAAGGGTCATCACCAAGTACATAGGATTCCACAAATTAGAAAGAAGCACATCCAAAACGCTTTTGTAACCAGGTCTCCCGAAACTTCCCAAAATTACGGCAAAACAAGTCTTGAAAAATGAACTTCAAAAAACCTTATAAGGTATGAAACCTAATCAGAAACCATAACAAAAATAAATTATATCTCCCATGATTTCTCCAAAACTAATTTTTCTAATATGTCTAATGCAAAACTTGAGACCAAACTATAATTTTCTAGAAACTTGCATTTTTGAATGGTTTTAACACACATCCAAGACACCTATCTTGAACCTAAAGATACCTGAGAGATTCTTATACAACATGAAATAATCATAATAATAAAAACAATTCATTATAGGAATTCATACTCACTATCATCTCCATCACATTATACATAGGGTTTTAAGAGGGTTAAAAACTTTTTTAGATTCTTAACAATTGTTCATAAAGCTCTTCCTCTTAACTCTCAAACTATTGTTTTGAATGGAATATGAGGAACCTTCCCCAAATAACATGAATATTTTGAACCACCATGCTAATATTTCACATGAAAATGAACATTAAATTTTCCAGTTTGGCCTTAACTTCTCATTTTGACAAACTGGCTAAGGGAGAAATCACGTAACTTGCTTAATATTCCATTCCATGACCTAAAACATGGTCCACACCTAAGGAAAAAAATATTATACCTTCTCCAATTATCAAATTTTCATCACCAAATTTAAAATAGTCCAACACACTTCAGTAGGGCATACTCTATTAAGGACTAGGTCTAGGAATATAACTAATACTCACCTTCCATGCAATATGTTTAAAGTACCGACCTCAACCTTCACCAACATGCTAAAAAACACTTACAAAATCTCTGACATAGATCACATTTACATTTTCAAGTTAAAATCATACATACACTCCTCATTATCTCACATAGGGCTTGACAATTGGTCTAGTGAAGACATAGAAACCATGACTTCACTTCATATATTTTCTCTGAGACACTTGTGTGTGTCCCCAAAAATCATATATATACTTCATATTATCTCACAAAGCTCAATCAACACATGCATACTTATACTTTATCATTTCATACCATACCTGCTGACTAGGCCTTAACAACAAACACCTTGAACATGATTACTTCACCAAAAATAACCTTCTAATCACTTTTCCATCCTTAACAACCTATAAGATCCTTTTCCAAACTTCATGAAACTTAAAAAAAATCATCACTACCTCTGCAAGTCATAACAACACTCCTACAAGACATTAAATTTCTCAATAACCCAAGAAACAACACCAAAAACAAACAACACATATTGACCAATCAAGACACTACCAATCAACATTAATGATTTATACTCCTTTTAACATGAATAGCACCTAATGAAATAAATGAAAACACATTAAAAACAATGTATTAGTGGTTTAAGTGATCATATTGGTGTTAGAAGGTGGAGAAAGAGTGGAAACAACAATTTCACACTTGTAGAGGAGATAATGTAGTGAATTTAGGGAGATGAATCAATGGAATGTCAATTTTTATTATAATAGTAATAATATTTACGGGAGGTGCACCAAAATGGAAGGATCATTATGGGAAGGAAAGTTATTAATGCATCTTTGAATGAAATGTGTAGAATGGAAAAGAGTGATTCAATCAAATGAATTAATTTTTGAGTACATTGTAATAAGTGATATGTCTTATCCAATCGATTCAACCGAATAAATATGGCTAAAACAAGAGTAAGATAACTTTTTTAAATTACAACACACTTATATATATGATAAACAGATCCATTTATATTCACAATGCCATACATATACGTCTCACCACAAATCCATTATTACTTTTTTTTACAATTTTAGTTCTTTCAACTATCTCCATGTAATTAATATTTAGATACCTTATCAGGAATGTAGATATCATGAAGATTCATTCTAAATTGACCACCTTAATATATGACAATAGCTTACTTAGTTTCTTCCATGACATTATAGCTTTATCAATCGTACAAACACTAGCTTCTTAACGGAATATTAATTTACATATTTGGGGATACTATTTTTGATAATATTTGTTTTACATAACATTTAATGCATGAGAGGTGGTACAAAATAGTGTTCAAGTTATGGGGTTCCATTTGTGTTTATTGTGTTTCTCTTATAGAAACACATCACTCCTATTTTACTCCATATTCAATATTTAATATGGTTATGTTTAATTCTTACCTAAACATGGGTGTTCTCCTTTATGAGACCATGTTTCATCTTAGATGATTGAAATAATTTTCACTAGTGGTGCCAAGAGATAAACGTAACATAACCTCAAGGTCAATCTCTTTTTAACATTACTATGAATTCATGGTATTAAAACATTATAAGTGTCCATCCACAAGTTCTTCATTGACATGTTCTATGAGTAGGCTTATTACTATTATGAGGGAGCATTGAGCTACTACAAGATAATAATCAAATTGAATAATAAATACATTGCTACAATTAAGATATCATTAATTACACATATGCACATGTAGATAATTACCCATAAGGGTTCAAATTACAATTACAATCATATCAAATTCAAAATTATTCAACACGGTCATTTTAGAAATGTGACACCTAGGAGTATGGAGGTACTCACCCTAGGCTTGATCAAGGGTATGTTATATATTCATACCCCTTGTATGGTAACACAAGGTAAGTGGAAGGTCTCATTTTAAAATAGATATCATATCCATAAAACTTGTGGGAATTAGAAGTCTCCCCATGTGATGTTAAATTTATTACAATCTAATCACGATGTAGTTGAAAGATGAAGAAGTTTTAGAGAAATAGTTCCATTACAATCGATTATGTATTTTACTTAATACGATACATGGTTTAATCTTTACAAAAGAAATATAATAATAAATAATATAACAAATTATTTGATACAACTATATCATATAACTACAACATATATTTATAGTTTTATACTGAATACAAATGCATACATGGTTTTGTCAAACTTTCACCTTTTTTTAAATGGTAAAGAAGGTATGATTACACATAATAATATAAATCCCTATTCTATAAAGGTAAACATCTTACAACTCATATACAATTCCGAGTATTCAGATAACACCATTAATTTCTAATTTCACCACATTACATGCAACATGTTAAAACACAAAATCATGGGTTATCAGTAGAGATGATATGGATCCTACCTCTCCCATCTAAAAATTATAAAAAAAATTTGAAACCATAGTTTAGAGAGAGAGAGAGAGACCAATTTTTTAGTTCCGAACATGCTATTTCATAGTTACATATTAAATGTTTTAGAGAGAGAGAGAAGTGGAGAGGAAATCATTGATTTCCTTTACATGATCAATTAGTTCACTCACATAAAAAAATACAAGAGAGATGGCTTAATCTATTTTGATACACATAATTTATAATTGAAACATGATTAATAGTTAAATAGGATCATACATATACCAAAATGTTTCTTATTTTAGCTATCACTATGGATGTTTAGTTAGGTTTTTCCTATCATGCAACTATAAAATATCATCAACCAGTTTATTTAAGTATCCCATGTAGCTTATTTATTGTCAACATTCATGTTTGTAGACATCGCATTTGTTTTACCAATTCAAGATGTCTTTGAGGGTCAACACAGGTCCATAGGGCTTAGTTGTGCTTCTGTGCAAACTAACCCAAGTGGCTATGGAATGGACATGCATGAAGGTCACCACAACACCAAATGGAACATTTAAAACATGTATCATATTCATAATTAATATATATTGAAAGAACACAACTGAAAAATGATGTCCATACTAGAAGAATATATCCATAGCAAGTTGGTGGACATATGTTCTTGCACTTTAACAAGCTAAGATAATGTTGTTCCAAAATCATTGCATATTTTTTTTGAAGGAATATCACTGAACAAAAAGTGCTATAATTTGTTTTCTATATTCGAAGAAAAATAAAATGTGCCAATTCCATAGGGGGTTTGTCGTGTCGACCAGATGCCTCCAAAAACCATCTCTCCCAAGTGCTCTTAAAATCAGCATCATAAAAAAATAAAGCACATCTTTTAGCAAAGTAATAATTGAGAAGAGAAAAGAATTGGAGACACCTCTTGTGCGCTAGTTTCAAGAGAAATTTGGCACATTTGGATGGGCTGATTTAAACACCTTTGGGTTACATTTTTATAAACATTTATCCTTCTTGATTAGAGGTACTACATACAAAGTGGGGAGATTGTGTTTTGGGTTTATTTTAAGTAGGATCATAATTTTGTTGATTTTCATATTTCCCATAGTGATCTCTTCCATGGTTGGCTTAATTTTAATACGAATCTATTTTGAACAAATTTGTATTCTTGATTGACTTCATTATACTCCCTCACTTTAATCTACAAAAACAAGTAAGATTTTAGTTCTCTAAATATCAAGATTTCATGAAAGAATGTAAGGAAGGAGAGGAGGAGAAAGATATATCCCTGATATAAAGAGACTATGGTTGCATGGGAGGTGTGGACAAGGAATATTTTTTGATCTAATCAAGTCTTGGAGTGTCGTGGAACTTAGCAAGTGTGAGAGTGCCCGAAGAGGAAATCTAGTAATAATTCCCATGAATTCAAACCCTTCATATTTTTGAAGCCATAGGCTAGATGACCCAATAGTTTTGCATGTACCAGAACATGTACATTTGATTTCATCATATGTTACTTGATGGAAATAGTACCAATAGTTTTTCACTTTTTCTTTAATGATATTTTTTAAGATCCAACCACAATGTGACACATAGGGGGCTTGGTTATTGGTACACTTTTTAAATGCGTTATACAAATTATATGTGTACTGAATCAATCGAAATCCACTTTTCTATCCAAATAAATATATGAAGAGAAAATGGTGTTGTAACACAGTCTTATGCTACACAATGATATTTTTTACGATAAGACCTCTACATAAATCTACACGCCCATAAAGTTAAGGTGCACGGTTATGGGGTCATCTCCCCTATTGCAACTCTAGTTAAATTACCTTGTGTGTATAGTCTACAAATCATATTATTGTATTCTTGCAGATGCTCTTGAAAATAAGGATAAAACATGGTATCCTTCTTTCACACAAGGTGAAATGATTTTCTCATGGTGCGGTTGAGATAAAAATTAGAAAATTTTGTTGAGATAAAATTGGCTAATGTGATTACTTGAAGTGTCAATACCTTTTCAACAATCATTCATTTACTCATAGCTTATGGTGGACTTATGGTTACAAACTAGTTGAGCCAATATCAATTATCCATCGACCTATGAATTGAAAAAAAAAATCCCCCCTCTCTATGATAAAACAGACATAAAAATGATAATTCAAAATAAATGAGGAGGTCAAGGATAAGGAAACACCAAAAATAGAAAGTAACACTACAAAAATATCCCTTACAAGACACTATAAATGTTTAGATGTGGGTGGAGGAGATGAGGAGGTGATATGATGATCATGTTATATCATATTGTGAATATGCAAGTGTGATGGTTCAATAGGTGGAGATGAAATGAAACACTTTCTTAGGAAATATGAAGTCTAAGATGGATATCCTAAAGGTGTTGTGTCATATATACAACCTCATCAAAAGTGAAAATTTGCATATATTTGTAAGTGGAGTGAGATGTGTGGGATCATATAGATTTTGAAAAACTTGTAAGTGAGCAATGATTTTTTTACAGGAAAGGATATGTGGTGAACAAATGTGTTAAAAAATGTAATTAGGGTGATAATGGTTGCATTGTGAGTTTTTTGAAGCATGTGAAGCTCAATCAATGTCACATTGGATGTAACGTGGATGGAGAAGAGAGTTAGGGAAAATATTACACATTAGTAAATTTTTCAAATTTTTCAATGTTATGTTGTGGGAGGTACAAGTACCAATTGATTGTGGGAAAACAAGTGAATGCATGAAGGTGTGCAAGAGGAGTGTTTTTTCATTTTGAAGAAGGTGAGATACAAACTAAAGTAGATGTAACTGATGTTCTGGGGTCCTATATGACATTGCCTATTTTCAAATGTATGTAGTTTGAAATGTGGTGCACATGGGGAGCATATCACCAAGGGGAGAATATGATTATTATAGATTATGTGAAAATATGGTGTAGGTGCAACTGCCCCCAAGTTTTATCACTCAAGCTTGGTGTTGAGCTCAATGAAGTGTTGGTAAAGCATGTAGGGTTGGTAGTGAGCATGAGAGTGAGTGGAAGACATGGGGAATGATTATATATAAGAAGTGAGTGCATAAAAACATGGGGGGTGGCAAGAGAGGGCACTGAGATGGAATGCACATGGGGGAACACTAGAGAGCATGCAAACATGGACCAAAGAGCTAGTGGGGTAGAAAGGTGTTGGTGTATACATGAGAGTGTGTGGGTAGAACATTTTTGGTGGTAGAAAAGAGTGTGTGATGGGGTAAAGTGGATACTATACAAGGTTTAGCATGTGCGGTTATAGATTAGAGACACCACAAAGAATACGAATGAGCATGTAAGGTAGAGAAAACACAGGCTAGACTAGAGAGTTCATAGGGTAGAGTGGATAGCACGTGGGGGTGGACTAGAGAGCACACAAGAAAAACATAGAGTGGACACCTATATGAGATGGACCATGAGTGAGTCTAATTGGTGAACATGTTGTTATGGTAGGATTAGTTATTAGATATTATTGAGATTGTGATGTGTATATGTTTGTGATTCAAATGGCTTAGGAAAATATGAATGTAGAATCGTGTTGGGAATCAAAAGTATTAGGATAACACATGGTGGAAATGTACTAAGTCATGGTAGTGCTTGTAACCCAGTGGGAGTGATATATAACCTCGTACCATCTATAAAAAGTGAATATGAACCATTCCTTGATAAGGGATAAAATATAATCATAAGTGCAACATTTGACCAAGAAAATCTATAGGTATCGAAAAGCAAGGGGAAGCATTGTTTCCGTGAATGTGTCAATCATAGGCTACTATAATATTAAAAAATGTCCAAACGATCAAGTAGTATATTCAAGTAAATAGTTGGGGAGAGATAAGGAACACGTATAAATAGTCAAGTAAACAAGGTTGCTACTAAATAATATATGATAGAAATGAGCAGGGAAGATAGAGGAGTTATGCAACATAGGATGTGAATGTATGTCATGAGTGTGAATCAACACAAGAAGAAGAGGTGTCACCCAAACTGTTTGAGAGAACAATTAATCAAAAATTTAGAATCCATAAGCTTGGTATCTTGGTCTATCAGAAAATGACCGAATGTAGAGGTGAGAATAAACACCGAGATGAGGAAGTGCACATATTTTTACATAGGTCAGTAGACAGAACGCGCATCCAATGTAATGAATTGTATGTAAGTAGTGCCTTGAGAGGAAGTCTCGAGGAGACTCTTAGGAGACGTTAGGGCTAGGCAAGAATTAAATGATAGTTCAGGACTAGAGGGTAAGATGGTTACCTCCATAGAATGTGTACCAAGACTTATAGATAAGACAAAGGTGATTAAGCCCTAGGAAAACTAGATAGTTGTTTAGGGTGCCAACAATTAACCTGTATAAAAAATTTTAGAATGTTATTTCTTGTCAATAATTATTATCGTTGTAATATAATGTAAAATTATAGATTTTTTCCATGTAATTAGGTTAGTAATATGGTAGTTGTGTCTTGAGAGGTCTAGATCAAGCCATAGCAACCTAATTGCCTAGCGTGGAAGTGGTTACGTAGTGTAAAATGTCATAGGATTGTGATAGTTTCTTTGGTTTGATAAACATGTCTTAGATTAAAATATGCAATGGTTGTTATTGGTGAGTTTTTGTTTACACTAATTAATGAGTCTATGCATTTGGCATGATTGTTCAAGGTGCCTGCATTATTTTTTAATTATCAATCCTTAGAGGTTAATTTTAGATTCATGTGTTTTATGTATGATTTATAAGTTTTAGTGATTTTCTTTCTATGAATATTTATGGAAAATAACGATATAAAATTAAAAACAAACATCATTCAAACACTAATAGTTTGATAAATAATCATTTTAACGCTAATATTTAAGTAGAAGTTTTTCGAAAAGAATGAATGTCTATTTTTTATGCTTATCCCTAATGTTTTGATAAAGAACTATTCTTAACCCTAATTATGTATTATTAAAAATTCATAATATATAATATTTTTTACAAATTGTGGGGGGTATTTGGCTTTAAGTTTTGTCTAGGGTGGTGTAGAAATCTTAATCTAGGACTTGATAGGTATGACCAAGGAGAAACGTTTATTGGAAGATGGTTACGATGGATACATGATTTCAAGCAAAAAATAGAAATACATGGCTATGTTGAGAAGCATAAGGGAAAGAACATACAATTAGATATAATGTTATGTGTTGAGATGTAGGGCAAGGAAGTGAATAATGTTTTTGGAGGGAGTTACAACATGGTATTAGTTGTAGCCACGACCAGGAAAGGTAATGGTATAAATAGTAGTTGATTGAAAGAAAGGGAGATGTGAGCAAGAGATCAGTAAGATGTTTCTCATATTGATCTAGACAATCATCTATGCTACTTGACATGGACATATACATGGAGCACAACAAGGTGTCGGTAAAACCACGTGATCAGATAAGGGATAGACAAAAAATTAAAGGGGATGAGTAGAAAATGGGAAGTGGATGAGGTAAATTGTTGATATGACCAGTCACAATAGGGTATTGTGGATCAAACAGGGATAATGTAGAATCTAGGTGTAGATGGGTTGCAAACCATTAATTGGGGCCAAGTCCCAATTACAAGTGTGACTAAACCAAGTGGAATGTTGGGAAATATCAACTTAGTGATTATTGCAAATATGATCTAGAGGTGGAATAGAGGGTGAAACAAGTGGAGTGTGGGTGGAGGGTAATATATAGTATGTAAGGTGGAGCACACAGGGAGATGGATCATAGAGTGTACAATGTAGAAAACATATGAATGGAGATAAAGAGTGCAAATGAAGGAGCCCTATAGCACAAGGGTTGGAGAAATCATGGAGGGGGAGTAGAGATCTCAAGGGATGGAGCTCATTTATAGAGGTATGGAGAGAAAATACCAAAAGGGATAGAGTAATAATAGGGGTTTAAGAAAGATAATTTGAGACAAAGTGTATATGGACGTTGTAATAGATAGTATAAGGTGTGGAGTGATAGCAGAGGTGACCAACGAGATTAAGATTGAGATAATGTATGAAGGGGGTCAGAAATAAAAATGTTCAGATGGTTATATAATTTCTATAAGTTATGGATAATATTGTGGTGATTAAGCCATAGGAAAACTAGATAGTTGATTAGGGTGCCAATAATTAATGGTTATACAAATTTTAAAATCTTATATCATGCCAATAATTATTATGGTTGGAATAAGTTTCAATTGCAAGTTTTGAATAAACCAACTAGAATGTTGGGAAATATAAGCAAGTAATTCTTTCAAATATGATCTAGAGGTTGAATAGAGGGTGAAAACGGTGGAGTGTGTGTGGAGGGGACTAGATAGTATGTGTAGTGGATCACGCATGGATACATGGAGCATATATTGTATAGTGTAGAGCACATGTGGATGGGGATAGAGAGTGCAAATGAAGGTGCCCTAGAGCACAAGGATTGGAGAAATAATGGAAAGGGAGTAGAGAGCTCAAGGGATGGAGCTCAGTTATATTAGGAGGAGAAAAAGTTACAAAATGGATAGAGTAAGAATAGATGGGTAATATTTAGATAATTTGAGACAAAGTGTATATGGAGGTTGTACTAGAAAATATAAGGTGTGGAGTGATAGTGGAGGTCACCAAGGAGATTAAGAGTGAGATAATGTATGAAGGGGGATAGAAATAAAAATGGTAAGATGGTTACATAATTTATATGAGTTATACATAAGAAGGGTGTGTTTAAGCCCTACATAAATTAGATAGTTGTTTAGGGTGCCAATAAAAAATGGGTATAAAAAATTTAAAATCTTATGTGTCACCAATAATTATTATGGTTGCAATATAATTTAGTATTAAAATTTATTCCATGTAATTAGGTTAGTAATATGGTGGCATGTCTCAAGAGGCCATATCAACCCATAGAAAACTAATTTCCTAATGTGGAATTGGTTAGGTACTTGTCAAATTTATAGGAATATGATTTTTTTGGTAAGTCTTTATTTACACTAATTAAATATTTTATGCATTTGGTATGATTATTGAAGGTGCCTACATTTATTTGTAATTATCAAACCTTAGGGGTTACTTTATGATTCCTTTCTTTATGTACGACATATATGGTGCGAATAATTTATTTCTATGAATATTTATGGAACATGAAGATATGAAATTATAAACAAACATAATTCAAACACCAGTTTGAGCAATAATATTTTTAACCCTAATATTTAAGTTGATGTTTTTCCAAAAGAATGAATGTCCATTGTTTATCCTTATCCCTATTGTTTTTATAAAGAACTTGTCTTAACCTTAATTATGTATTTTTAAAAATCTAAAACATAATATTTTTACTAATTATGGGGGGTATTTGGATTAAGTGTTGCCTTGGGTGATTAGAAATATTAATTTTGAGTTGCTAGGTATGACCAAAGGTAAATTTTACTTGAGCATAGTTAGATAGATACATGATTTCAAGAAAACATGGAAATACATGGGTATATTGAAAGCAGAAGGGAAATACGGTAAGTATAAAAAATGTGGTGTGTCAAGATGTGGGGTAGGGATGTGAATAAAGTTTTTGTAGGGAGTTGCAACATGGTTTCAATCATGACTAGGAAGCCTAATATTATAAATAGTAATTGATGGAAATAAAGGGATATCTGAGAAGAGATCAATAACAAGGTTCTCAAATTGAGCTAGACAATCATCTACGCTACTTGACAAGGACACATATATTCAACAATACAATGTATCCTTAAAACTGTAGCGATCAAATAAGGGATAACAAAAATATAAAAGGTATAAGAAGAAAATGGGAACTGTGTGAGGTAAAAATTTTATCAGACTAGTACGAGTTTGGTATTGTGTCAAAAATTGGGATAAAGTAGAAGCTAGGTATAGAGGTTTTCAAACAAGTAAATGGGTTCAAGTATAAATCTTAAGTGTTACTAAACCAAGTGTAATGTTGGGAAATATGAGCTAGTGATTATTATAAATATGATCTAGATGTGTACTAGAGGGTGAAACAAGTGGAGTGTGTGTGGAGGGGACTAGATAACATGCAAGGTAGAGAAAACATAGAGATGAAGGAGATAGTGTGTGTAGTGCCCACCTATTCCTATAATAGTTATTTTGTTGACCCATTACTTTCATTTGATGATGGACATGGACCTAAGCATCATTTGGTACTATATGTTTTTATTGTGGTTTGTTTGATGACACTTGTGGTGATTTGAGTGCATATCGCGAAGCTAGTATTGTGGATTATTATCTTAGCTCTTCGATTGTATGATTTTTGATATTAGCATATTATGATATAGTTTTCTTCATTTCACATATGATGGATTTACTTATGTTTCTTCATATTCTTGGTTATCATTTGGAATGTAGTGACTAATTGGACGTCATCATGTGTTTCTTAGATTGTTAATATATTACGAATTATTGTGGATGTATACGATTAGCATTATCCATTTGATATTGACATTATTTTTCTATAGTTATAATGAATTATCCATGTATGATTTATTGATATTTTTCAATTGATATGTTTTATTGGGTAGGTATGTTTAATTTTTGTATTGAGTCTGTAAATTGCATGGCATAGGAGAACATGGGTTTCAAAACTGCACCTCAAGTTTGTACATGTGGCTGACGAGGCCAAGTCATATCCATGTTTCATTCTATGAATCCTTATATTTTTGTGGCATGTCATGTTTGGTCACCAATGGTGATCCCTAATTGTAATTCACTCTAGTCTTGTAATGAGCTAGTTTAGGGACCTAGTAGTCCTTGTGTTAATTATATTTTATGTTAATTAATTACATGGTTTGAGGTATGGGATCACCTAATTTTCATTTGGATGTGCCCTACCACCTCAACCCATATGCCATTTATCCCAATTTCGAATTTAGGCTAAGAGTGGCAATTTTGGGGAGCTCTTTTAATTTTGGGAGCTTTCCTTTCATGGAAAAGGACCCTGTAGACACTACCTATGGGTAGGGGGTCTCTTTTTAAGGAAAAATGGACGTTTCCCTCCCATTTGACCCCTCACACATCACTTTCGTGTAAGATAGGTTGGGTTTTCTATTTCATAAAAGTTGTAGGGTGTTGGATTTATATTCATTTTGGAGAATTTGGAAGATTACCCCCTTAAATGGGTTTTTTTAATTCTTTTTGTATTTTTGGGAATATTTTGTGGGGAGAGGAAAGGGTGACACATGTCACCCTCTCATTTGGGAGGATTTTTATTTATATTCATTTTATATTCCCTCATGGAGAAGGGTTGGGTAATTTTTTGTTATTCTTTCTTTTGCGTGTTGGAGATTTTAGAGAGTGCTTGTGGAGCTTTGAGCTTTGGACTTTTAGATTGCATAGAATTTTTTAATATCTTGATAGATGTAGGTATCCATGTATTTATTCTACTTATCCTTATATAAATATAATGAAAATATGAAATAAAATTGTGTTATTTTGTGTGTTGTTGTGTGTTGGATTATGGGATTGTTGTGAATGTGTTTTCTTGTTTCTTTTTCTCTATCCATCATGTTTTGTAATGGACTTTGGAGTGTCAAAAAATATGGACGAATATCCTTCTCACCATATGGAATGATGGGAAATCCATGATTATTTTCTTTTATTCCTCCACTCATATAGTTTGATGTGGGGAAGAATTTTCATATGCTTTGATCTTCCTTCCCCATCCTTGGAAATTAAATCATTATTGTTTGAAAATTATTTTGAGGAGGCTTGGTGCATGGGTTGGAGAGATAAGGAGGGAAATATTTATTTGGAGAGATAAGGAGGGTGCTTGGAGATTTACATTGTGATCCTAGGGATGGATTCACCACTTAGCTTCATATTCGATTATTAGTACTCTTCCCCACTTTTGGGGAAAGGATGGAGTTTTCCCTCATGTGTTGTTTGTGAACTTAAGATGTTGTGAATGCTGAAAACATTTGCTTCTATTTTTGTTTCCCTTTGGTATTCACTTGTGCAAACCGAGGCAGGAATCCTCTCTCTCCCATGGGTTTGGAGGGAGGGTAGCATGTCCTACATGTGTTGGAGATGGATTGTCTAAAATAAGCTCACTCTTATTTTTTTGGTCAACTAACCCCCTTTTCCCCCCTTTTGTGCTTCAATCTGATTTTTTATATATTTTAAGCACTTAAGGTTTCTTGAAAACATCTTCATCAGATAGGAAATTTCTTCCCCTTTCTGAAAATGTAAAGAAGTCCTTCTAACTCTTCATATTTTTCAAGTTACGAGCCGGCGGGCCTGGGAAGGATTTTTTGCCAAATGCGGACCTACGGGCCTGGGAAGACTTTTCGCCAAAGGGGGAAAATTGTGGTTGCGGGTTGGCAGGAGATATGTTGGCATTTTGCACATTTCACAAAAGGCACATGTTACAATTGTGGGTCCACAACCCTGGGGATGATTTCTTTTGCTAAGTGAATATGCGGGGCCACAGAGGAAATTTTACCCAAGTGTAAATTCAGACTGGTGGGTCTGTGGGGCATTTTGGACCTTTTTCACTTTTCACAAAATGGCACAATTTTTCAAGTGCAATGAGCCTGTGGGGGTTTTTTTGCCAAGTGCAAAACAGGGTTCCCAATGAAGTCATGCCCATGGAGGTGGGACCAATTTTTTAGCCAAAGTAAACTTTCGAGCTTGAGGGGCCTTTTCAAAACTACCAAAAGTTCAGGGGAAGATATCAAACTCCAAAATAGGGTTCCCACCACGAGGTCACTAGATCAAAAATGGCTAGGAGTGAAAATAGAGTGGGGTGGGACCCACTGTCTCTTCAATCGACATAACTTTAAGTGCAACCCAAAGGCAGAAAAAGGTAGATCTCCACATGTCCAAGGTCCGAAAAAAGTCTCATCGAAAAAAATTCGCCAAACATGGAGGAGCGAGTCCCCAAACAAGTTCAAGGGGACAACCCATGTCCAAGGTTAGAAACATACGGTCCCCCCCACATGCCATTGAAGAATTGGGCCCCGATAAACCAAAGGGAGGAGCTACGTGTTCCCCAAATCAGTAAGCAAATGGAGGAGTAGGCCGGAAGGGTGCCTCATTTTTGCTCAAGGGCAGATCTCCAAAAGTAGTCCCAAACTGCACGACCAACCTCCACATGGTCAGAGTCAACCAAAGGGACAAGAGTCGGCTGTTGAAAAGTCCAAAGGACTGGTGGAGGCCTCCACATGTCTCATCCACTCTTTAAAAGTAAAATCTGATGGAGTTTCCAAACATGCACGCAGCTCTCCACGTGTCTCGGGTAAGGCACAGTGTCTCTGCCAATAGGGGGGACTTAGGTAGAATACAAAGGAAATAGAGCAGTCCCCAGGACGACGCCATGTGTCTCTTCGGTGTAACTTCAAGAGTGTAGAGGAAGGGGGAAAAACCTTGAAGACACACGTGGGGCTACCACATGGATAAGTGTGAAAAAATTCCTGACCCAAGTACCTTCAGGCAGCCATATCTTTCGATCAGAAGCTCGGAATCAAGTGGGAGGGGACATTTTAGAGAGCTCTCGGCACCTGCTACCCACCTAGCACCATTAATGTTTCGAACTGCCATTTTTGAGGCCATCAAGTCTCCCACCTACCACCATGATGAAGAATGGGTTTCCTTTCTTTCCCAGCAAGGAACAACAATGGGGGCATGGGTGTTGCAGCGAGACTCATCATTGTGGCAGGGGAATTCAATGCTCCTTCAGGGGCGGTTGGAATAGGGTTGGATTTTTCCCTCCTTTCTCTCTCTCTCATCTTCCTATATATTGTACAAGAGGGACAATTTCAAAGGGTTGGACATTCTTGCTTTGCACCCTCCCTTTTCTCTGCTCTGTAGGTGAATTCGTGGAGTCTCGAACCCCTCCATCTAAATTGTAATGCAATTTCTGCCTCTTGGCTATTGTAATGCACTGTATCAATTCTTGGAGCAATAGAATAAGTCTCGTGGATGATTTCAACCCTCTCTTATGTTTAGTTTCTTCTTCTTGATCCCTCATTGCAAGCTTGGTCATATGTGCATGGATATTGTGTCCAATTTTAATGGTTTGTGTTTAAAAACAATGAAAATGTTCATCATTCCTTTGGTGCATCACCTCTATTAGATTAGGTTTCATTTCTTGTATTCCCTTAACCCTATCTCCTTGGAAAGTTAGAGTAGGATTTAGAATAGACCCTCTGCAATCTGAACATGTGCACCTAAACAGAGGAATAGGATCCAGACTTCATCCTGAGAGCTCTCTCGACTCGCAAAGTCCCACACTTTGAGAGATGCTCCATGTTGTGTAGTCACACTGAGGATCTCAACCCATCAAGTTACATATTTCAGGGGTGTTGTGATTTTGCAACAACAATTTTGGCATGCCTGGTGGGACAAGAAGTCTTCATTTTTACTACAGTAAGATTGATGTGCACTTGTTGTAAGTTCCCAACTTGTAAGAAGCTCTGAAATTACACATTTGGTGACTCCAAAAGAGGCAGAATCCACTGGTTTCAGCAGTCCAAGCTTGTCAAGTTCATGAGAAGAATACAAACAAGATCAAGAACTAGAGAGGAGGAACTATTTTTCTATCTACATTTATCCCCATAAATAACAAGGAGAGGAATAAGAGCTCAAAGGTCTCCATCTCCGCCAAAAAGAACCTTTATCAACACCTCCACCTGGTAGGCCTTTCATTCAATCAACTAGAGTTCCTCTGACCAATCAAGATGGTGCAACCACAACCCCTACGTCAAATTCACTAGCAACATCCCACTGGCTCTCAATGCACAAAATCTAGTTCCAGCTGCAGCATTGAAGAGCATTCCATATTTTACTGGAGAGAACCAGACAACTCCTATTGACCACATCCAGGATATTGCAAATGTCTGTGTAATTCATGAGATCATTGAAATGGATGTTGCGTAGTCAAATTGTTGCCTTCATCTTTTAAGGGTAAAGCTTTACAATGGTTCAGGAGTCTAACATGTAGGATCCATTCAGAATTGGGACCATTTGTGCATGAATCTTCACAATTAATTTGGAGAGAAGGGAGATAATCTATCCTTATTGGAACAACTGACAACAATCGAGAGGGCTCCTAATGAGTAGTTGACCGACTTCAACTTCAGATTCCAGCGGACGTGGGATAGGATTCCGGTGGCCGTGACCAATAGACGAAGGTGCTTTTCTATACTTAAAGCTTTAAATTCTTATATTTCCATGATGATTCAATCCATGGGAGGTATAACCTTACCTACAACCTATAACATTTCCATTAGAGCTGAAAATTGCTTAATTCAGGCTGGTAAACTTGCACCTAGGCCACCTATGCCTCTATATCTAGAACTAGGAGCTCCAAGCACTAGTCAAACACCCACATTAGCTCCCATACCTGCTCCAAGGAATCAGAGTTCAAATGAAGCTTCCACCTCATCTTCTAGCTCCTCAAATGAGCTCCAAGAAGTCTTGAAACAACTTCAGAACCTAGGAATGAGCTAGTGACTATTAAGAGACAACAAGCTCAGAGTTCTAGGCCATATCAACCTCAAACTCAGTATCAAGCTAGGCCCCATATCAGTAAAATAAACCACCAAGCTCATGGCTGTAAATCAAAACCAAGAACCAAGGACAACCTCAAGATACTAGGGCATTCTGACCATATGATTCAAACATAGCTTCAACATCAAGGGCCTTGGTTCTAACACAAAACAACATGGCACATGAGTACGACTAGTGTTACCCTTGCAATCTACCTCACAATCAATCAATGTGTTTCAACGGTGCACTAAACCAAGCCTTGATGGTACAGACAATTGGTGTGTCCTAAGAGATAGGTCAAGAAGGAAAATCAGCAGGAAGTAACCTCAGCAAGAGGCACCTCCAAGTGAAACTATGCTTGTTAATTGGCAAATGAAGATTTCTGTGGAGTGAATCAAGCACCTTCTCATAGTGTGGCAGAAAAATACATGGTCCAAGAAGAGGAATATTGGAGAGGGAAATCATCAAATTCAAATGGTCCACAACCCTCTATTACTCCACAAGGTATTGGCAATCAAAGTGCAACTCCCAATGTGTAGAGTCAGCCCAAGCCACCCCCTAGACCCGCTCAGGTGCCAGTTGTAACAACCCATGTGCAAGAGAAGAATATGCAAGGAAAAGGGGAAAAGAGAGATAAATCATCTCCATTCAACATCATTGAGCAAGATGAAGAGGAAAAATGTAAACATCTCAATGTGGGAGTCATTGGCTATCCCAGGACAAAGAGACCTATTGCAAGCTACTATGGAAAATTGGTCAACATCAAATCAGTCACCTAATCAGCAAGAGAAAGTGCTTACCAATGCAGCTCAGCTTGAAGGAAATCATAGAGGAAAAAAAGGTAAGAATCTGAAGCCCCCTCCCTTCTATGTCTCATTGATCATTGGAGACAAGCTAGTGCATAATTGCATGATTGATTCGGGAGCAAGTAGCTCAGTCATGCCAAAACAAATAGTTGATCAGCTAGGTCTTCAATATGAAGTCATCTCCAAAGGTGTTGTGCAATTGGATGGGACAACGGTAACAATGGTTGGAGTAATCAAATATTTGAGCCTCACATTGCATGCATGTCCCAATGTGACCATCTTGCAAGATGTATCAGTCATAGACTTTCCACCACTCTTTGCATTGTGCTTGTCAAGAGACTTCACCACTAAAATTGGAGGTTATTTGTTTGCTGATTGGTCACATATGTTATTCATAACTAGATTTGGAGCTAAGGCTACAATCAGATTTTAACCAATTACGAATTTTCATATTGTGCCTCATGTACCAAACCCAATCAATGCAAATTATTCAGCATTTGATCAAGAGGATTACCTGATCACTCGTGAAGAAGATACCAAAGTCGGATGCATTCTAGACTTGACTCTTGATGAATGGGAAAATAAGAGGCATGCTTTTGACCCTTACAAGGAAATGGAAGAATTGGAGCTAGGATTCTATTGTTTGCATGAAGAGAATCATCCCCTCCCTAGCATCACCGAGCCAGACCACAAAGATGACAATGAAGTATGGAAGTTATTCTTTGACAGCTTGAGAAGTAGACAGGGAGCTGGAGGAGGAGCTATGCTTGTTTCACCTCAAGGTATGAAATATTACTCAGCCTTCCATTTCCAATTTTCTTTCTTGAACAACACAATAGAGTATGAAGCCTTGATCCATGGATTGCATTGGGTAAGAAAGAGAGGGATTAAAAAATTACAAGTGTTTGGCAAGATAGTGAGCTAGTTGTGAATCAAGTCCAAGGAAAAAATGCTGCCAAGAATGATCTGTTAAAAAACTACAAGAATTGGGTATGGGATCTCATTGAATTTTTTGAGGCTTTTAACATCAATTCCATCCCAAGGAAGAAGAATGAAGCAACTGATATATTAGCAACAATCGGGACGACATTTGATGTGGTAGAGAGTATCAAGAGTGAGAAATCTTGGCCCCATATTAAAGTGGTTGTAAGACCAGTTGTTCCAAACAACAACACAAGTTGGCAAGTCTTCCAGAATGATAACAAAATTGTCAATTTTCTACAAGAAGAATTTGAGTTCTCCACTAGAAACCAAGACAAGTTGGAACAACAGTATGGTGACCAAGTGGTGCAGCTGAGAACCAACAAATTACCAAAGGGTCTTGTAACTTTGGAGTCAATCTTCAACCCAAATGATCAATTCCGGAAGGAGAAAGAAAATATTTAGGTAAAGGGTGAAGATTTAGAGCCCATTTCCATAGATGAAGGAAAAACGTTGTGAATTGGAAAGGTAAGTACCCAACAAGAAAAATATGAGTTCATTCAACTTTGTCAAGAATTCCCAGATGTCTTTGCTTGGACTTACAAGGATTTAAGAGGTTTCAACCCAAGGTTGGCACAACACACTATCGAGCTGGATCTAGGATCTAAACCTATCAGACAAAAGCAAAGGGTGGTAAATCACCATATTGAACCTCTCATGAAGAAAGAGTTGAACAAGGTGATTGAAGCTAGCATCATCTTCTCTATCAAACACTCAAGTTGGGTTGCAAACTTGGTGCCAATGAGGAAAATAAATGGAGAAATCATATTGTGTGTGGAATTTCATGATCTGAACACAACATCACTCAAGGATCATTATCCACTTCCATAAATGGAACAGATCTTGTAGGTTGTAGCTGTCTCCGAAAGGTTTTCATTGCTAGACTGATACTCAGGCTATAATAAGATAATGGTGAAAGATGAAGATTAGTACGAGAAAAACTTCACCATGAAATGGGGCACATATTCTTACAAGAAGATGCCATTTGGATTGTCCAATGCCAGAGCAACATTTCAGCGAGCTATGGATATGGTGTTCAAAGGCTTGATCAACAAGATGGTGCTGGTATATCTAGATGATATCACTATCTTCTCAAAGAATGCAGCAGACCACCTCTTTCACCTCAAGCAAGTATTTCAAAGGTGTAGAAGGTTCAAAGTGTCATTAAATCCAAAGAAATGTGTATTTTTGGCACACAAGGGAAAGTTTTTGGGCCACATTACCTCAAGATAAGGTTTGAAAATTGACCCTAAAAGAGTTGAAGCAATTAGAACACTACCACTGCCACATCACCAGAAAACCCTCTAAAGCTTCTTAGGAACGATAAAATTTGTTCGCAGATTTTTGCATGATTTTTCCACTCTTGTAAAGCCTTTAACGATGATGCTAAAGATAATTCTTGCATTCAAATGGACAAAAAAAGGAAAATAGACTTTTGAGGCCATCAAGCTTCCAATATCATAGGCCCCAACCCTTATTAACCTAGACTTTTCAAAGGAATTCATGTTGTATGCTTTTGGAGGGTCACACACAATCTCAGCTATCTTGGTTCAGCCTAATAAAGAAGGGTCAAAACAGCCCATAGCAATTCTTCAGTTAGATCCTGGAAGATTACAAAGTAATATATTATTTTATTGAAAAGCATGTCCTTACTGTCATGAGGAGTTTGAAGAATTTCATAAACTTTGTCTCGAACAACAAGGTTAAACTACTAGTATCTCATGTTGGTGTCAAGGAATTTCTCCTGAACAAGGAATTTAATGATAAGAGAACAGGCTGGATCACCTGTGTAATGGAATATGATATTGAAATAAAGGTGACCAATTTGGTTCGTGGAAAAGGGTTATGTGAGTACCTCACTTCTAGACAACATGACGAGTCAAAAGGAGAAGAAGAGGTTGTCCTGCTACTATAAAATGATCAAGAATGGCCAGCTAATGGTACACCCATTCCATGTTGGACCCAAGACTTGGTGCATTATCTCCAAACAGGTTTATTTCGTTAAGAAATGAGAAAAGAAAAGATGAGATACTTCATATTATAAGCCATTCCATATGTGCTTGTCGATGGTGTTTTGTTCAAGAAAGACATCAATAGTGTTCTATTGAGGTGCATTGGGATAGACCAAATTGAGAGGGTATTACATGAGTTCCATGATGGAGAAGTAGGAGGCCACTTTTCTCCTCGAGTAACAACTCTCAAAATCATGAAGGCTAGTTACTATTAGCCTATGGTGTTTAGTGATTTCTACTCATGGATCAAGAAATGCAAGAAGTGCGTATTCTTCATAGGGAAATAAAGGTTATCATCCATGCCCCTTCATCCAATTTAAGTAGACCAGCCATTCGTGTAATGGGGATTAGACTTCATAGGACTGATTAACCCACATTCAAGTCAAGGCCACAAGTGGATACTTACGACAACAGACTATTTCACCAAGTGGACTGAAGCAGTGACACTTAAGGAGGAAAATGAATCCAATATCTTGGATTTATATGAAGGGGTAGTCACAAGGTTTGGTGTCCCTGCCACTATCATATCAGATAATGCAATGGCATTTCATGGTGCAAGGATCACCAAATGGGTTGACAGGATTGGTATATAGCTCAGCACTTCATCAAACTATTACCCTCATGGTAATGGCCAAGTAGAGTCCACAAATAAGAACCTATTAAGGATTATCAGAATGACTCTGGATGAAAATCAGAGGACTTGGCATACAAGGCTCAAATCAGCTCTATGGGATGATAGGATCACATCAAAGAGGTTTATGGGTAGCTCACCTTACAAACTTGTATATGGAAGTATTTCCCATCTCATTGGATTTTCCCACATTAGAACTCATGAAACAGTTAGAGCTAGCTGAGTTTGAACCTATGGCAATCAGGTATGCAGAGTTGATGGAGGTAGGAGAGGCAAGGAAGCATGAAATGCAGATCATGGAAAAGGATCAAGCATTGATAAAAAAGAGTTTTGATAAGAAGGCAAGGATGAGGACCTTTCAAGAAGGGGACTTAGTCCTAAAGTGGATGCAGATCGGGCAAATCCAGGAAAACAATCCAAATTTGATGCCATTTGGAGTGGCTCTTACATGATCACAGAGTGCAAGAGTAGCAATGCCTTCCAACTGGATAAATTGGATGGCGAAGAATTGCAGATCCTAGTGAACGGAATCCATCTCAAACATTACTGCTGAATGGGAAGTTTCTACACCTGTAAATATTAGCATAGGATTTTAATTTCCCTAAGTGCATATGCACATTGTTTTGTTATAGTGTAATTGTTGTTTCCCTAAGTGTTATGGCACAGGTTCTTTATTGCTCCAGGTTACGTCGTTACACAGCCCAACGTGCCTCCAAGTGGACGTACTATCCCTTTCAGTATTCACGACAGGGAAACTCATAGTTTCCTGTAATAGTTGTGTTGGTTGGATATTTTGTCAAACCAAAATATGAGGTTCAACCACAGTACATGAGATTTAATCCCTCCTCAAAGACAGGTGAGGCTGCCTGTTTATTGCTAATCTAAAACACAGTAAATAATATATACAATATTCACACTAATCTAACCATTGGGGGTTGGGATGAAATCCCGAAATCCACATTCACACGATTCAAGGATATTGCTTTCGTAAGTGAAATAGGTTAGAAACTGTTACAGTGAAAGAAGTACAGTAGAAAGGAAATGGGAGAAACGTATTTTCTTTCGAGTAAAAGCAGAGCACGAAATAATCATACGAGTTTTAGATCACAGATATAGTGTTCAAGATAATTAGAAATACTGAGATTCTATGCAAAGAATAGCTTTGAGATCATGAACATAAGAACACTGTCTCAAATAAGATATATTTCACAACACAAAGTCTGTAAAACAGTATCAACTCCTATTCTTCTAAATGATTGAAAGAAAACACAAAGTTTTTCTTCTTTCCAATAGCCTCTTGATCCTCCAAAAATTCTCGACCCTTTTGAATGCACAAGCATCCCTTATTTATAACAAGAGAATCAGAGCCAAAATAGGCCAGATCTTGAAAAGTAGCATGTTTTAACTAGAGTTTCAGTTTTGCATGATTCTCACGCAGGAGATCAAGTCGAAGTCTGAATTAAAAATAATGACAAAAAAAGGAAATAAAAGATATGACATTCTAAAAATAGAAATGACATGGGACGTTGGATCTCAATCCGAGTCATCATCTTTTGATTCTTCTCCTTTCTCTTCCTCCAGCTGAGACTGTTTGTTCCGGAACTCCTGGAACTTCCGAATAATGCCTTGCATTTCGTTTTCCTCAGGTGCAGCGGAAAGATCATTCCACATTTCGCAGGTCTCATGGATATCACTGGCACTGCCGGGAAGCTTTTTCAACCTCTTGCTGAGCTTTCTTAAGGCCTCCAACGTATGCTCAATCCTCACAAACTGACCAATGACTTCAAGGTCGAATCCATCTACAGGTTCATGCTGAATAATCTCTTGAACTTGTTTGAAGAGATCATCTGCTGATAGGGCACTTGATTTCCCAACCGACATCTTTGGACAAATCTTTAGCAATTCTTCCTCCAGATCACTTTTCCCATCGATCAATTTATCCCTTGATTCTCTCAACTTGCTGCAGGCTTCGTTGAGAATCTTTACTCTGAACTTGATGCCCTTGATCAGCTGAAAGTGTTTATCTGTATGTGGAAGAATTGCTTCCTTTACCAAGAGATGTGCTGGTATTTGCTTCAGCACTTAGAGAGCCTCACAAGTCAAATCAAGCTGTCCAAGTTCTTCAGTGAATTCCTCATCCATCTTCTCTCCTTCCTTTTGAATCTCTACCAAGGACTGATGAAATTTCACCACGTCTTGAATTACTTCCTTCCCTTGTTGGAGCAACTTTTGGATCCATTCATTAACCACTCTTCCTTTTCTGGTAATCTTCTCAATCGTAGGCACCGATGAGAAATCGAATCCGGCAGAAGCAGAAGCAGATGGTATGGATTCCAGGGGTGTTGAGAGTTTAATCAAAACCTCTGTCAACTGCTCCACTTTTTTCTTAAACTCATCTCTGCTGATCTTTGTTTCTTTCAACTTTTGGCACAGCACGTCTATGGAAGCCCGTGCATCTTGTTGCGCTCCTTCTGTTGTTACTTTCCCTAGAGCCACCTTGGTGATCTGATAATCAGCAGCTGTTACATCATCCCTAGTTTTGTCAGCTGAGGGAGTGGCGATCTCTGCGAATTTATCTCCTGAAGCATCTACCAAAACTCTTGAAACTGTTTTGGGTTTCTTGGCTGATTTCGCAGTAGAAGTCTTGAGTGAGCTAAAATCAAGGGGTGGTAGGGGTACAATCACCTTCCTCTTCCTGGGAGTTTTCTCAAGTAACCATTGTGGAGTATCAGAAGGAACTGCTGATGTTGTAGTAACTAGTAATCTACTCTCAAGAGGAGAAGATTCTACTATTGGAGGGGGAACAGTAGTCAACGTGGTAGTAGGTGCAACAAAGAGAGGCACAGGTTGTGGCGAGCTGGTAATTATTTGGGTTCCAGTAGAGAGGGGAGAGAGACCAGAGAAAAGGCCTGCCATACTTGAAGAAGTGAATGGGGATTGAGGAGATTGGAGTGGTTGTTGAGGGGCAGGCACAGATTCAGACTCCAAACCCTGGGTTGCAAGAGACAAAGTTTCTTTGGTCTGACTATCAACAGATGATGGAATCAAGATTTGACTTCCTTCTTCTTCCACATTAATTTCTTCTTTTTCTGGTGACGTTGGTGATTCTAGCACAACCACCGTTTCAGCTGGAGAAACAATTGAAGAGATTTGTCTTTCTTTCCTCCTCCTAGGAATCCTGATTCTTATAGGCCCCCCAGAAGATTCTTTGCCCTTTTCCTGTTGGGAGGGCCCCACCTCTAAAGCAGCCAATTTGGGAAACTTGTCATCATTGAAATTCATCCCCCAAGAAGAAAGCCATTTCTTCGTACGAGCCAGAATTAGGGCTGACCTATCGGTGATAGAGGTTTCCGTAGCACGACGACCCAAGCCACAGCACGCAGGAGCCAACAAAGGAAGGGGAGGGAAAATAGTATGATCTTCTGTTAGCAGCCATAGGAATACTCTAACACAGACTTTCATTGGCTCCTTGTACCATTGGCAAATCAGAATCTTCTTCACCTTGCTCTGATGATCAATCAGCTTCGCATCCCCCTGAACCTTGAGATTCCTGATTCCCTTCTGTCTGGCCAATTCTAATCCTAATAACAGGGCTTCGTATTCGGCCGTGTTGTTAGTATTATCAAATTGCAACTTATAAGCTGATGGAAAAATCTCGGAGCTAGGAGATATGAGAACAATACCAGCGCCTGATCCAGAGGCTGAGCAGCTAGCAACAAATTCGAGCGTCCAAATTACATTGGGATCTTCTTCTTCAACATCTACAATAGGTATCTCTGAAGCCATGAAATAATTCCCGAAGCTAGCATCTTCGAAAAGAATCTGAGCCTTAGGATCATCTAATTTGGTCACCAAATACTTCGCCTGCGGTTCAGGATGAAGAACCTGTTGAACTCCTTTGACCGGTATCTTGGCTTTGGTCCAATCCATACTAATCTATCGTCTGACATCTTTACAAAATCCTCTACCCAAGAGAATACCATAAGCCGCAGGAATATCGGCAACCAGAATAGTCATTTTCATTCTCTTCTCAGGAAAAGCAACAAATGCAAACTGTGCATCTTTGATTTGACCTATCAAAGGGACTTGTTTAGTTTCCATGGAATAGCACCGTCCATATGATTTAGTCAAAGTAAGCCCGAGGGCATGGGCCACTTTTTCGGGCATAACATTATCAGAGGCCCCTGAATCAATAATGCAATTGCTGAGTTTAAACCCATTTATAAGTAGAGACAAATAAAATGGTTCAATCTTTCCTGAGGAAGAAGCAGAGCTCAGATTATTCTGAGGTGTGGGTTGAGTAGGATTTGGAAGGAGACCTTTTGAAGATGAACTAAAAAGAACAAAAGCTCATTTCTCTTCATACAACAAGTAATAAAAACGGGTCGAGAATAAAAATTTTATTTTCTTCACATTCATTCATTTCACCTATCCTTCTTTCATTATGTATGGAAATGAAAACTTTTCTATTCCATAACCCAAACTCTAGAATAATTCTTTCAATGAACATGAGTATTCTGACACCCTTTTTTTTGTTAAACAAGGTTCACTGACAAGCTCAATAGCAAGAGTAGGAGGAATTACAACAAGAAGGCATCAAGATTACAATGTATCAATATGCCCTCACAAAGAGTACAACTTAACTTAACTGTTTGAAGTGAAAAATAAAATATTTATCCCAAGATAGAAAACACTTTACAATGTTTATTGTTGTGGCAAAATCACAGCACCCCTGAAAACTTTAACTTGATGGGTTGAGATCTGTAGTGTGACTGCACAAAATGGAGCATCTCTCAAAGTGTGGGAGTTTACGATTCAAGAGAGCTCTCTGGATGATGGCCGATACCTATTCCTTTGTTTAGGTGCACACGTTCAGATTGCAGAGGGTTGTTCTAAATCCTACTCTAACTTGCCAAGGAAACAGGGTTAAGGGAATACAAGAAATGAAACCTAATCTAACAGAGGTGATGCACCAAAGGAATGATGAAAATTTTCATTGTTTTTAAACACAGACCATTAAAATTGGACACAATATCCATGCACATATGACCAAGCTTGCAATGAGGGATCAAGAAGAAGTAACTAAACATAAGAGAGGGTTGAAATCATCCATGGACTTATCCTAGTGTTCCAAGATTTGATACAATGCATTACGGTAGTCGAGAGGTAGAAATTGCATTAAAATTTGGATGGAGAAGTTCAAGACTCCACGAATTCTCTTGTAGAGAAGAGAAAAGGGAGGGCACAAAGCAAGAATGTCTAACCCTTTGAAATTGTCCCTCTTGTACAATATATAGGAAGAATGAGAAAGAGAAAGGAGGGAAAAAATCCAACCCTGTTCTAACTGCCCCTGAAGGAGCATTGAATTCCTCTACCACAATGATGAGTCCCACTGCAACACCCATGCCATTGTCGTTGTTCCCTGCTAGGAAATATAGGAAACCCATTCTTCATCATGGTGACAGGTGTGAGACTTGACTTCCTTGAAAATGGTGGGTAATAGGTGCCGAGAGCTCTCTAAAACATCCCCTCTCACTCGATTTTGAGCTTCTGATTAAAATATATGGATGTCTAAAGTTACTTTGTGTCTGGAGTCTATTCACGCATATCCACATGGAGGCCCCATGCATCTTAAGGTTTTTCCCCCTCCTCTACACTCTTGAAGTTGTGTCAAGATGACACGTGGCACCATCTGTGGGCCTTCTCTATTTCTTTTGTTCTTTACTTAATCCCCCAGTTGGCAGAGACATTATGTCCAAACTAGGACACATGGTGAACTGGTGCATTTTTGGGGACCACTTTTGCCCCCTAACTTTGAATTTTTGGACGAGTGCCAAGCTGAAGCAAGGCTCCTCTCACCGGTCATGGATTTTTCAACAGTTGGCTTTGTCCCTTGTTTATTTTGACCACGTGGCAAGATGGCGTTCATTTGGGAACCACTTTTAGATCTGCCCCTTGAAAGAGTGCGGAAGATACATGTGGGGACTTCCTCTTCCTTGCTTTGTACTTAGCCAATTTGGGTCCTAAGTGAACACTGCCTGCCTCATCCCTTTGGTGAGTTAAAAAGGCCCACCATATATAATGCTAAAAATTCACTTGCGAGTGGGACCCTCATATCCGCTCCCTAAATTTTGATGGTGGGACATGTGGAATCATCTGTAAGCTGGTCCTCCATTTCCTCATGTTTGGTGGGGCTATATGTATGACCCATGACACATGTAGGGTTCGTACATGCTTGGGTTCTACCTTTTGGGACGCGCTCTTGAAGTTGTGCCATTAGGACACATCGGTCCCCCGCAGCTCTATGAATTTTCAATGGCCAATGAGACCGTTTCCTGATTCCGACCATGTGGTGGGTTGGTGCTTGTTGGGGACCGCCCCTAAATTTTACTTTTGGCGAAAAGACCCCTCAGGCTCAAAAGTTTACTTTGGCAAAAAAACCTCTGTGGCCCCGTAATTTTTTGACTTTAAACTTGGTGAAAAAACCTTCTGAGGCTTGTGGGCCTACACTTGAAAAATGTGTCATTTTGTGAAAAGTTACAAAAGTTCCAAAATGCCTCATAGACCCGCCGACCTGAATTTACACTTGGGAAAAATTTCCTCTGCTACCCCGCATCTTTACTTAGCAAAATAAATCATCCTCAGGATTACAGGCCTGCAATTATAACTTGTGTCTTTTGCGAAAAGTGCAAAATGCCAACATATCTCCTACCGAACCACAATCGTAATTTTCCCCTTTTGGCGAAAAGTCTTCCCTAGGCCCGCAGGTTTGCATTTGGCAAAAAATCCTTCCCTGTCCTGTCAGTCTGTAACTTGAAAAATATGAAGAGTTAGAAGGACTTCTTTACATTTTCAAAAAGGAGAAGAAATTTCCTATCTAATGAAGATGTTTTAAAGAAACCTGAAGCACGTAAAATATATAAAAAATTAGATTGAAGCACAAAATGGGGTTAGTTGACCAAAAAATAAGAGTGAGCTTATTTTAAACAACAATTTGGCGACATAGAGGGGGGCATCTTCCTGCTAGATGAGATGATCCATGGTCTTGAAGAATCCATTGGGAATATAGTCTACCTTGTAATTTCAAATTTGGTCTGGAATTGCCTTCCATTGCATGCAGTCTTATGTTTGTAAAAAAATATTGGATTCAAGATTTTTGAGAGTAAAGAGTTGTCTAAAACCTAGAAACTTCTCCCTCATTTGATTTTCTACAAACATGATATGTTGGAGTGTAATGAAAACATCCAGACCTACTCCATATATGGATACTCTACAGATTTAACTTCTTATGGTCACAATTCTCTTCCATGAGTGAGATGAAATGTATACAAGCATACACCAGAAGCAATAGAGCATGTGCACCAACACTTAGGAAAATTGAAACCTAAACTATAACAAGACAATGTACATATGCACTTAGAGAAATTAAAAACCTAGGCTAATATTTATAAGGGTGAAAAATTCTCCTTTTAGTAGTAGTGTTTGAGGTAGATCCCGTTGACTGGAATCTGAAATTCTTTACCAACCAACTTATCCAGCCAGAAGGCATTACTACCTTTGCATTCGGTGATCATGTATGGACCACTCCATATGGCATCAAACTTGGAATTCTTTCTTGGCTTTGCATGGTCAGCATCCCACTTTAGTACCAAGCCTCCAACTTGGAATGTGTTATCCCCATTTTGAGTTAACGACGAAATGGTTGGATAACCCCTACAAAATTTTCTTAATACTTTTGAGTTATGACCTCTTTATGAGTAAATCGGGTTTTCGGATATCTCATGCATCGGAATATTCATGAGTTAAAACATGCTTTGTGTTGCTTGATTTCCGATTCCCGAATCCCGCTTTATATTGAGCAAGTCCTTTCAAATCGGGTTTTCGGAAGCTTAAGGCATCGGAACATTCGTGTTACAAAACATGTTTTATATGGCATGTTCTCCGATTCCCGAAACCCGCCAAGTATTAAGAAAATCCTTTGTAAATCGGGTTTTCGGAAGTTTAACACATCGGAACATTCGTGTTTCTAGACATGTTTTGTGTTCCATGTTTTCCGACGCTCAAAACCCGAAATACACCAAATCTTTTCCCATCGGCTTTCCGAACTCCTCCAACATGCTGACGTGGCACATGCTAAGCGGTCGGTGCGTTGGCACGTGCGGAGCTGATGTGTATTTATTATTGGTTTTCTTATAAATATGGCGGTTTTTACACGTCATTTTCACCGTTCTTAATTTTACACCGTGGATTTTTGCGCATGTTCTCCTGCTCCCAAAACCCGCAAGCTCGCGTTATCATACTGGATCGATTGTTTTCATTTTCACCTGTCTCGATTGGAAGGTATTAATCGTTCCTCCTTTGTTCTTGATTTAAGAAACGTTTTCCGTGTACTTCCTTGCCGATTGTTGAAGATTTTTTCTTCCTTATTTCCTCTGAATCGTTTTCGAAAGCGTTTTGGGGTTTTCTAGGGTTTATTTTCTTCTTGCAAATATCAGTTGGTACTGTTCCTTTTGAATTACAATTGTTTGCATGATATTTGGAATATTATCAAAGAAAAAAGGTTTTATATGCAAAAACTCAAAGGAGAAATTCTTTTTGTGCTACCCGGACTTCGGAAGCTGTTTTGCAGGCTTTCCTTAATCTGCCCAAAGTACAGAGAGAGCTCGAAGTTCGGGGTTCCTCAATATTCCGATCTCAACAGTGGGTACCCGGGTTCTCAAAAGGTTCCGCCAGTAACACTAACTGTCGGGTTCCGTCGAAGTTCTGTCAAAGGCAGTGCGTGTCGGGTTCCTCCAAAGTTCCGACACCTTCAGCCTGTCGGGTTCTTTTTATCTTCCGTCACATACCTTCAATCGGGTATTTCAGCGTGCATAGCATCACCAGGGTTTTCCGAGCATCTCTTCATCCGATTTTCTTCATGACAGACCCCGGTCCATCACAAGAGAAGAACCGAGAAATCAAGCAGGATGAAATATAAGTTTAAGAAACCAGAATCCCCGTCATATGTTGACTGTAATTACGATATTCGGGGATACCGAATTCGGTAATGTTGACATGGACGATTTCTGGAACAGGGTGAAAAGTCCCAGGTCAAACTGAATGGATGACCTCTTTAGCAAACAGTGGCTTACCTTTGACAGCAGGCTTTCCTCTATCGGCCCAATGTCCAGAGTTCATTCTGGCCTGTGCCTCTAACTACGACTCTGCTTCTCGTTCCGTTAGGAACCCAGCAGGAGAAGTAGTGATCAAGCTAGATGGGATTTATCTTAATGACCTCCTGAAATTACCCAATTTCGAGGGAGTATGGGAATTTGAATATGAAGTTCAGCCCAGAAAACCTGGGACACTAACCAGGAGAATTGTATAAGAGATGTTAACAAGAAGTTCCTGGCTAAAGCTAAGCCAGCGGTATCCCGATTTCCTAGGACTATTCCTAGGTGTGACTTTATACAAGAGATAAATGATATCATCACACTTCTTAGCCAGGCATTTGGTTTACCAGAGTCAAATCTATTTCACGGATGGATGTACCAGTTCATGGTCACCATCAAGAAGAATAAGCAAGGGATTGACTGGGGAACCTTGATCAGTGATGAGATTGATGCCCAAATGACGATGGTCTTGTCGACGGGAAAATTTTACATGTTCTCGTATGTGGCCTATGCGGCAGCCGGGATGAGAAACTATCCCGGGCTCGATACAAAAGGCAGCAGGATCACAAACCCAATCTACAAGCATTTTCCGCAAATAACGAAGAAGGGGTCCAAGGATCACTTTAGGAGGGTAAATGACGCCTTTTTCTACAAAAACATCTGCCAGCTCAATCCAGGGCTGAGAAAGACAAGGGTCTCGGATGAGGCATGGGCTGAAGTATCTAAGTGGGGATGTATCTTCTTACAGTTCAAAAAGTTTACCTACCTTCGGACGGTAATGTACTCCGGAGAACCTTTCCGTCTGCCTCGTTATCCCGGTGATAGATTGATACTTATAGAATTGGTCAGACAGTTATTGGATTTCCACAAGTTCCAACAGAGCAAGCATAAGGCAGCAGTATCCTTCCCAATTTCTATTGGGAGATATACTTGCTCAACAGCGGCAAAAGCTAAAAATGTCAGAATGTGAACTCCAGGAGAAATTAAAGAAGCATATGAAGTCTCGGGATGGTTTTGACATCCGAGGAGTACTGAGAACTTATGGAGCCCAACATCTGCATAGGCCCGACATTGAGGATATCTGGGTGGATCTGCGTGACGAAGTTGCGGTTCGCAGAAAAGATCATAGCAGATTAACTATTGAAGAGATTCAGACGCTAGAGATTTCTAATTTGCCAGATGGTACAAGGGACAATGAAAGTGTGTTAGATATGTCCTATGATGGGCTTAACGAAGATCGATACGTTTTCCCGCCTATTGATTGGTCGGCTAGCGAGAAATCCTCTATAACCGATAGGTCAGCCCTAATTCTGGCTCGTACGAAGAAATGGATTTCTTCTTGGGGGATGAATTTCAATGATGACAAGTTTCCCAAATTGGCTGCTTTAGAGGTGGGGCCCTCCTAACAGGAAAAGGGCAAAGAATCTTCTGGGGGCCTATAAAAATCAGGATTCCTAGGAGGAGGAAAGAAAGACAAATCTCTTCAATTGTTTCTCCAGCTGAAACGGTGGTTGTGCCAGAATCACCAACGTCACCAGAAAAAGAAGAAATTAATGTGGAAGAAGAAGGAAGTCAAATCTTGATTCCATCATCTGTTGATAGTCAGACCAAAGAAACTTTGTCTCTTGCAACCCAGGGTTTGGAGTCTGAATCTGTGCCTGCCCCTCAACAACCACTCCAATCTCCTCAATCCCCATTCACTTCTTCAAGTATGGCAGGCCTTTTCTCTGGTCTCTCTTCCCTCTCTACTGGAACCCAAATAATTACCAGCTCGCCACAACCTGTGCCTCTCTTTGTTGCGCCTACTACCACGTTGACTATTGTTCCCCCTCCAATAGTAGAATCTTCTCCTCTTGAGAGTAGATTACTAGTTACTACAACATCAGCAGTTCCTTCTGATACTCCACAATGGTTACTTGAGCAAACTCCCAAGAAGAGGAAGGTGATTGTACCCCTACCACCCCTTGATTTTAGCTCACTCAAGACTTCTACTGCGAAATCAGCCAAGAAACCCAAAACAGTTTCAAGAGTTTTGGTAGATGCTTCAGGAGATAAATTCGCAGAGATCGCCACTACCCCTCAGCTGACAAAACTAGGGATGATGTAACAGCTGCTGATTATCAGATCACCAAGGTGGCTCTAGGGAAAGTAACAACAGAAGGAGCGCAACAAGATGCACGGGCTTCCATAGACGTGCTGTGCCAAAAGTTGAAAGAAACAAAGATCAGCAGAGATGAGTTTAAGAAAAAAGTGGAGCAGTTGACAGAGGTTTTGATTAAACTCTCAACACCCCTGGAATCCATACCATCTGCTTCTGCTTCTGCCGGATTCGATTTCTCATCGGTGCCTACGATTGAGAAGATTACCAGAAAAGGAAGAGTGGTTAATGAATGGATCCAAAAGTTGCTCCAACAAGGGAAGGAAGTAATTCAAGACGTGGTGAAAGTTCATCAGTCCTTGGCAAAGATTCAAAAGGAAGGAGAGAAGATGGATGAGGAATTCACTGAAGAACTTAGACAGCTTGATTTGACTTGTGAGGCTCTCCAAGTGCTGAAGCAAATACCAGCACATCTCTTGGTAAAGGAAGCAATTCTTCCACATACAGATAAACACTTTCAGCTGATCAAGGGCATCAAGTTCAGAGTAAAGATTCTCAACGAAGCCTGCAGCAAGTTGAGAGAATCAAGGGATAAATTGATCGATGGGAAAAGTGATCTGGAGGAAGAATTGCTAAAGATTTGTCCAAAGATGTCGGTTGGGAAATCAAGTGCCCTATCAGCAGATGATCTCTTCAAACAAGTTCAAGAGATTATTCAGCATGAACCTGTAGATGGATTCGACCTTGAAGTCATTGGTCAGTTTGTGAGGATTGAGCATACGTTGGAGGCCTTAAGAAAGCTCAGCAAGAGGTTGAAAAAGCTTCCCGGCAGTGCCAGTGATATCCATGAGACCTGCGAAATGTGGAATGATCTTTCCGCTGCACCTGAGGAAAACGAAATGCAAGGCATTATTCGGAAGTTCCAGGAGTTCCGGAACAAACAGTCTCAGCTGGAGGAAGAGAAAGGAGAAGAATCAAAAGATGATGACTCGGATTGAGATCCAACGTCCCATGTCATTTCTATTTTTAGAATGTCATATCTTTTATTTCCTTTTTTTGTCATTATTTTTAATTCAGACTTCGGACTTGATCTCCTGCGTGAGAATCATGCAAAACTGAAACTCTAGTTAAAACATGCTACTTTTCAGGATCTGGCCTATTTTGGCTCTGATTCTCTTGTTATAAATAAGGGATGCTTGTGCATTCAAAAGGGTCGAGAATTTTTGGAGGATCAAGAGGCTATTGGAAAGAAGAAAAACTTTGTGTTTTCTTTCAATCATTTAGAAGAATAGGAGTTGATACTGTTTTACAGACTTTGTGTTGTGAAATATATCTTATTTGAGACAGTGTTCTTATGTTCATGATCTCAAAGCTATTCTTTGCATAGAATCTCAGTATTTCTAATTATCTTGAACACTATATCTGTGATCTAAAACTCGTATGATTATTTCGTGCTCTGCTTTTACTCGAAAGAAAATACGTTTCTCCCCATTTCCTTTCTACTGGTCGTCTTTCACTGTAACAGTT
>JAHRHJ020000228.1:0-91718 GCA_019776745.2 Taxus chinensis | reverse complement strand
CACCTGTTTTTGACCCTGTCTCACATAAATTGTAATAACTTACAAAAATATCATCAAGGAAACCTGAAATTTTTCTAAGAGAACTATGAAAAATCAAAATAAAATCTCCAATAATCATAATGTAAGTACCATACCTCAATATATCTAGCCTATCTCATTTATATAGCCTTACCTTAGAGATTCT
This sequence comes from Taxus chinensis, assembly GCA_019776745.2. Classification (NCBI taxonomy): domain Eukaryota; kingdom Viridiplantae; phylum Streptophyta; class Pinopsida; order Cupressales; family Taxaceae; genus Taxus; species Taxus chinensis. Next base: position 91,534 of record JAHRHJ020000228.1, on the reverse strand, counting down.
GACTGTAGAAGCTAGTATCAACTGAAGTAGTGCAATAAATGAACATAAAACCACTAAAAATTATCTAAAAATACCTCATATGTCATTATACACCTGATTTCATGATTCCATGATTTGAAATGGCTCTAACCCACTCTGGCACACCTCTAAGTAAACATACCTACTGCCAATGAACACCTGTAACCAAGTGATTCACCTGTACCTAGACTATGCCACTACTGTGAGTGATCAAGCACCATAAAAGCATGATAAATATCATTTCAAAATTCTTCTAAAGTATCCAAGAAGCTCTCACTGATAAGTTACACATCCTAGACACCTGTATGGGCTTGCTAGGGCAAATATGCATCACTGAATCCCACTGTAGCAACTTATAAACATCTGAACCAATATGTTAGAATCCATAACAACATCATGAAATCATCCATTCATTTTGTCATTAATTTTTTCTTTTATCAATGATAACACCTATCAGGATACCATGGCAACAATCTCCCCATTTTTCATTGATGGAAAACACCCTGAACTTATCCCCCTTTTTACATTAATGAAAAAGGCATACCTGTAGCTTACCTTATTCACTTTCCTCATCCTCATAGAATCACTCTTTGGTTAGAAATATCAACCAAAGGTTTCAACTTACCTCATTTTCTTGATTTTTTCCCAAAATCTTATTCTTGCCTTCATTTTAGGCATGCAAACAACAAGCTCCCCTTAGAAAGAACATTAACGTCATTTGAAAAACATTAGTACACTTTGAAAAAACATAGAATTCACCTTGTTAGGGAAAAATACTTCATTTTCCATCCTCTAGACATGAAAAACATCAAGTTTCTTCTATACACCTATTTTTAGCCTTCTTAAAAGAACTTTAGTAGTCATGAAGCATAAGCAACAACACCATTAACATGCCAACAATAACATGGCATACCATCTTCATCACTCCATTGATCTTGATGGTAAACCATCATTTCTAGATCTAAAACATACAAATAAAGGCACACAATTTCTCTTCATACTATACTTTGATGCTACAACCCTGAACAAACTTTTTAGAGAAAAAATGAAATTTTTAAACATGCAACTGAAGATCCACCATGATCTGAATTCACCAAAATGCACTCCCCCTAGAAAAAATACCTCAAATACTAACTCAAGAGCATAAGATATGACAATTAGCCTTGCAACCATACCTTGAAACCACCATTGTAACTTTGTTGAGGTTCTAAAGCTACATTTTAGTCTCTTACAACCCCATTTGACTAAGATAAACAACTTTTGTCTTAGATATACATAAAAAACATAGACCATACCTATAAAGCATTGTGAAAGGACATATTTTACCTTCTAGAAGTCCAGGAAAACTATGATAGGCAATGAATTTACTTGAGTAGCTTCTTCATACCTGAAACAATATCTTTCCTTGCAATAACACCCTATTCAACAATGTTAGAAGGTAACATAAACATTTCAATTCCATAACCTTAATTTATAGAGAAATAAGGAGACTTCTAGATTCTGAGCACTTATAATTTGTGGCATATAGGGATAAACCATGTTCCCCTTGACTTAAATATCAAAAACACATCTTCTTACAATTAGTTCTCTATTTCCAAGTATTGTAGTTGTGACTCAGACTTCACATGAAGCTCAAGATCCAATAAAAATGCCTATAACTTGAATAATTTAATTATATACACACTTCACCATATAGAACAACCATGAAAATCTCAATCAAGAACTTAGAAATCACCATTAGTTTTTAATGACATTGTTTTAATACTAACATATGCTTCTATAGGCCTATAGGATGCTTAATGGGGAGCAAGGACACATTTTCAAGTTTCTACAAGAAACCTAGATCTTCAACATGTACCACTTCATGAAAATCATGGATATATGGAACAACACATAGTAACTGATGAGGAAGAACTTTGAAACACTATGTCATACCTATGAAATCTTCAACTCTGTCTCTTCTAGATTATTAAGACATCTATAGGTCTTCACCTTCTGCTAGGAGAAAAAAGAGGCTTTTACAAGCCCTTACCAATTGAGATCATTAGTGAATTCACTACCAAACAATTTGATAAAATCCAAGTGCATCTCAAAGTTATGAATAACTCAAGGAATGATACAACACCATCATACATACCTGATAAGACTTCATCTCTACCACAGAATTGTAGACTACAATTTTTAGCTCTAACCATCGTGAGACACAACCTATCTTCCTCATACCAAGATAATGATGAAAAATAATTTATGTATCCTTTGAATTCATCACGAGTCTCATTTAAAATGACATATCATCTTGAAAAAACATAAGGATATCCAACTGTTAGGGTTTTTGAGAGAAAACCTTCTCCACTGTGCAACTAGAACTAACATGCCAACTATGTGAAGTATAATTGAGAAAATACACATAATAAGAGCTATAAATTTATATCTCCTCTAGTGCCATGAACCTATATTGTTTTCCCAAAATTTCAGACAAAAATTTCATTATTTGAACCTTCAAAAGTGAATTTCCCCACCTACTACTTTTAGGGACTATGTATACCCAGTCGAGGATAGTGAGGTACTATTTCTGACATATTTTTCTCTAGTTTCCTCTAAACAAACAAAATATCCCTTTAAGAACATCTTAAAGCATAAATAACACCTCCTTAATTGATTATCAATCATGAAAACCCATATCACATACCTGTACAATGAAATTTTGCTTGTAGATACATGGTAATGTGCTTTCTTGACCACATCACTGTCTCAGTTAAACTATTAGAGATTACAATGATCAAGTAGGACTTGATCACATTAAAACACATTCAAAACAACATTAGGGGATAAAACACCACATTTTCACTTCATGACATAAAAGACCTTCAAGGACTTGACACTAACTTGAAACACAACTTTACAAGGCTAACTGCATATTGAAATGAGTGCAATAAACTTATTTTCAATACAAATGACCATGCTAGTTCCTTCATAAAAATGAAATACACTATTACACATAAGTAAAGACCACTTATACTTCTTAACTACTTCATATAAACACCTTATGTATCAGACATGATAGTGAAGAACACGACATACCTAGTAGTACAAGATAGGCAATATTAGGACACAAATACTATGAGTAAGATGATTAAGACCTCAAAATAAATTCAAGACACACTTAGGACATGTAAAGATGATACAAAAGCATTTATGACACTTAAAATATGAATTATATAACTTGATACCTCATACTTAAACCATGTAAGCTACTCAACATGTGTAACACAAGGATGCAAGAAAAATTGATAAGTTATTTACAAAATAACCATCATTATGAGCCAAAACAAGACTCTGAGGAGAAAATACACTCATACCTTGACTTTGTAGAGATGACACACATGACATAGAAAACTCCCCCTCACCTAGATGCTTCATTTTAATTGAAATACGTCAAGAAGAATAGCGAAGGTATATAGGCTCATAGTGACCTAAAAGAAGTTCTTGAGAAGGTCCCAAGCCTTTTTGGGAACCTGTAAAAATCCTGTTGTTGCAAATCAGCAGCACCCCTGGATGTTGATCAGATTTCTGGTTTGATCATTCTAAGCATCCAGTGTGATTACACAACATTGAATCCTCTCCCCAAGTGTGGGACTTGTAAAAATGGGAGAGGAATCTCCAGATTAGAGGTTGGTTCCTCAAACTCCTCTAATCAGATATGTCAGTTACAAGTTGCAGAGGTGTGATATTCCTAGTTCCTACTCTAAATTCCAAGAGGGGCAGAGACAGAGGAATGCAAGAAAACTGAAGTTAATGATAATGAAGATGATGCACCAAAGGAGTAGTGCAGACAATTGATACTTCTGCAGATTGACATACACAATCCATGGAGACATAACATAGCACACAGCATGTATAAATTAATCAAAATGTAATGAAAGATCAGGAAAACAATGATAACATATATGAAAGCATTGAGGGATTTTAACTCATGGACAGAGCTTGCATTATCATTTTTAATATCTAAATACAATGCATTACAGTGATCTGAGAGGCAAAAAATAGGTGCTGAAATACATGGAAAATGTAAAATATTTTCACCAAATAACTTGCCAAAGAGTGAATAAAAAGGAAAGTTACAATAGCTGAAAAAGTGTTCAACCCTTTGCAAAAATGAACCCATTCTGGCTTTTACAATGCAAGGGATGATGACCCCAGGAGAGAGAAACGTAGGAAAACATGGAAGGAAGATTCAACCATTGACCAAAACATGATCAAAATAGCATGGGCATTCTTTACACGCCCATGCCTTGACATTTTGGGCCATGCTGGGAGAGAATGCAAGCCATTCTTCATTAAAAATGGTGGTTGCAACGTGTCATTTCTTTCCATGACCACATGCTAGAGGCATTTTTCAATTTTCTCTCTCCAAACTCCACCAAAATGCAAAAATGACCTTGGAATCTTGTAGATAATTTCACCATCTTTCCATTGATATCAAGAACATGAAAAAAACCAAGCTCTGGATCGAAATATATGGCCGTTTGAAATTTTAGGGCAAAACAGGGCCAAATTGGAATTAGCGGGTGAAATTTTTTTATATTTTTTCACCTTTTTGGTCATTTGGGAAAATTTTCCAAAAAATTCCCTGTGCTTCTGCCTTTCTCGAGTGCCATGTGGCACGTTTTTGATTGTGTGTGGGCCTATCCTGCTTCCATTTTTCTTTGTTTTTCCCTTTGGAAAAAAAATTCAAAAAAATCCCCACCAGGGCCTATGAGTTAAGGACACGTGGCATGAGGTAATTGGGCACGGGCCTTTCTTCATGAGAGTTCTCCGTGGGTCATTTCTAATCATTTTTGACCTTTAGACATGTGGTGAAACCCCATTGGATGCAGGTTTGCCCCTTCAAATTTTCCATTGCGAGCCTGTCCTCTTGATTTTTTGGCTACCACCCGGACACGTGGCATGAGATTCCATTGGCTTGCATTTAGGGGGGCGGGCTTTTCCCTTTGAAAAATTCCTTTGTTTTCCCTTTTGGAAAATTTTCTCAATTTCTCCCCTAGCACTCCGCCACCGGTCTGAGACACATGGCGATCATATTGACTAGCCACAGAGCCCTTGGGGCAAATATTTTCTTTTACACCAACACTTTGGGAAAAAATCCCAATTTCCCCCCGCGCTCCGTAGGTCCGGGGACTCCCGAGGACACATGGCAAGACTTTGCTTGTTTGGTCAACGGGACGGCGGGCCAAAAATTTCCTTCTCTGAAATTTTGGTGAAACACTTCACCAAAATTTAAACCTTCTCCTCCATGCTCCACCGAAACTCCCACGCCATAGGACACAATGGCACAATATGATTGGGCGCGGGCCTTCCCTCATTAAAATTCTCCCTGTGCCAACACTTAGTCAAATTTTTCAATTTTTTCCCCTAGGCACGTGTGTGGGTCATCTGCTTCTTCCATCATCACAAGCTCTTGATAGGACACTATTGTCTCTCATAGGCTGCCACACTCTTCCTTGACTATTTTTGTTCATTCCAGGCCTTTAAAGGCCACCTCTTTACACTCGAGGTCCTTGAACTCTTTGATTATTCCTTGATAGACCATGATAGCAGTTCTTTGCAACATGACTAGCTTTATTACAACTGTAACACACAACTGAATCCTTCCTCATGTAACTCTCAGCTTGTCTAGGTGGATCATTCAAGCAATGTTTAGCAACATGACCTTTCTTGTGGCAATTGTAACATACCACACTCTTAGCTTGGTCACAAATACTATCCTTCCATGGATAAATATTTCTAACATACCTTCTACACTCCTTTTCCCTATGACCAAATCCATTGCATGTAAAACAATAACCATTGAAATATTTTTCATACCTTGATGCATTAGGCTGCCTAATAGGCCTTGGTTTCACATTGTCCTTCATGAGTGTCACCTTCTTCTCTTCCTTGGTGATAGGTTCACCTAATTATTTTCTTGAACCAATGTCTTCTTTCTTCACTTCCTTGAATTTATACTCCTCTTTGAAGCCCAAGCCAGTCCTATCATTTGCTGCTCTTTTTTTTCCAAGTAGGTCATCTAGAATTTTTGCACTTTTCTCAAACTTCTGAAAGGACATAGTCTTTCTTACTAGCCTTTAGTAGCTCAGCCCTTAGAAACTCTATATCCTCTTCATATTTTGAACACAAAATCTCTTTATCTTGAAAATTTGAAACAAGATACTTTACCTTTTCTTCTAGTAATTTGATTGACTCACTTTTCTTAGAGGATTCAACCACATATTGTTCTTCTAGCTCATGAAAGTGATTCCCATATTCCTTGATCTGAAAACTCAACTTTTGATTTTATTTCTCAGCATATTTTAACTTCTCTTTAATTCCTTTAACATCAACATTATCTTCCTCGTCATTTTCAGTAGAATAGCTACAATAACCTGAAATAAAATATCCTAACAAATAAGATTCATAATTATAAGACCTCATGGATTATTTAGTCATGAATAAGGCCTCATTTCCAATGTTCTCACAATCTGATTCAGATTCAAAATCTGAAACTCCACTACTAGCATCAGATAGTTCATCATTTTCATTTGTATAAAAACTCTTTTTATCCTTTTTGTAATCAAACCTCTTAAAGATTTTCTTTCTCTTATCATAATTTTTGTGCTTGTTTTCATGATCACTATCATGTTCATGTTCCTCATGATCTTCCTTATTATTCCTATGAGGATAATTAACAGAAAAATGTCCTATCTTAGCACATTTGAAACATCTGTAAGGAAGCTTACCTTTTTACCTACCAGATCCAAGTTTCAATCTTCTAGCCATCATAACAAAGAGTTCTTCATCTTAAATCTCAAGAGTAACTTCATCATCCTTCACTTTATTTCTTTTAGTATTCATTTCATATTTGAAAGCAACCTATTTGTTGGCTGGTTTGGGATCACCTATTCTCATCTCATAAGTAGTCAAAGTACCATGCAAATCATCCATCTTCAAAGTAGTCAAATCCTTTGCTTCTTCTATAGCAGATACTTTGGAATCAAATTTGGAGTTAGTGACCTTAGAACCTTTTGAACAACCATTTCTTCTTTTACTTCTTCTCTTAATCCTTTCATACTATTGAATAATTTTTTCAACTCTAAGTAGATATGCAGCAATAGACTCTTCATCATTCATGTCAAGAGACTCAAAATGATTTCTAAAGGTTTGAAGTTTAGAAATTATTACTTTTGATTCACCTTAAAATAAGACTTGCAATTTATCCCATGCTTTCATTGCTGATTTGCAGTACATTACCTTTCCTAAGTCATATTCTTCAAGGCCGTGAATGATAGCATTGAAGGCCTTAGAATTGTGTTCATATGCATCCTTGTTCTGTTTTCGGTAATAGGAGTGGTAGGAGGATTATAGCCATCTACCATAGTCTTCCAAACATCAAACCCTTGTGACATAATGTAGGACCTCATCCTTACACTCCAAAAATCATAGTTTGTTCCATCAAACATTGGTGCCTTTCCTATAACACTAACACTTGCCATTTTGTGCTTCAGGATCTCCTTTCAAGTTGTTAAACTCCTTCAAAAAAGGACCTACTCTGATACCAATTTTTGGAAGAACAATGGACTGAGAGGGGGGATGAATCATTCCTTATAAAAATTCAAATCATATTTCATAATACTTATTCAAAACACATAATCACTTAACCAACCATTAATGTGTGCACATAATCAAATACCATACATGCTATAAACCATGAGCAAGAGAATCAACACAAGACACAAGATATAAGTGGGAAACCCTCAAGGGGAAGAAAACCCATTGAAATTTTTTATGATATTACACAAAAAAAGACTCAAGTGAATATTACACATCACAAGATATTTATTTAGTGAGGCACCAACCCCATAAGGAGCACCAACCCCTAAACCCTTGTTGATATTACTCACAACAAGATACTTGCATGAATATTACACATCACACAATATTTTGATGAAGTATGAAAAACAAAACTATGTTGATACCAAAACTGATAGTGATACAAATATTCAGCTCCAAACTCTTCCAAACCTTTTCTCAAACCCTAGGTCTTCAACTTACACAATCTAGCTCTTTCTTCACTTCTTAATACTTCAAACTCTTGCACACATGCTTATTGATATTTCTCAACCTATAACTCACTATATCTGAATTCAATTCATGCTTCTACACCTACAAATATCACCCACCTAGGTTTCACTTCTCACACACACCATGCACACACTCAACTAGTTCCAAAAAACACCCAAAACATGTTTTTATATGCTTCTCCACCTTTCAAACTTAGGCAAAACCTTTTCCCTCATTTGGTTTGACCCATACATCAAGTAAGGAAAGATTTCAAAAATTTAATATAACAGTCACAAGTGACCCAATTAGGTTGGCCTAGCTAAAAACCTCATTACATGTGCCAAAAATGGCTCAAAACCCCATGGGCACATTCTTAAAAATTCCCTAACATTAGTTATAAGTTTTCATGACCCAAAACCCATTACATATGAGTAAAATATCATAGAAAAATCATAAATTTTCACAATTACTATCAACCAATCAAATTATTTCATTTAATGGGCCCAGTCCCCTTTAGAATTCTCAAAACAACCATTCCTTCACCCTTCAACACCCTAGACACTTAATCTGATCACCAAATCAATTATATCCTCAACCAAAACATATCATGTGACAACTCAAAATAAATTTCAGAACCTTTAGAACACTTCTAAGAAATTTATAATTCATGAAACATCCTTCACTTCAAACCACAATAACATTTGCCTTCACCGTATCAACATGCCAAAAATGTTGTTTCCAAATGTTAGCTCATAAAATCATTTATAAAAACATTAAATACCTCCAAATTAATTCATCGGATTCCAATTTCATCCAGCTTCACATTTCAAGTGATATAAAGCATCACCCAATCCATATCATGCTTCAAAAAACATCAAACTTGCACCAAAATAGATGTTATCTTTAACTTCCGAAAATATTCTTTCTCAAAGAATGACCTATAAACCCTATCAAATGAAATCATCATGATGAAATACATATATCAATATAAATATATCTGAATATAATTTCCAAACACAACTTTAATCATCTCAAAACTCTACATGTAGCTCAAGTTATGACCATTTTACTATGACCCTGTTATTTGAGATCCCAAAATTGTCCTTTGACTAGTCAACCTATTTGGACCTTTAAAAATACCATGTACTTGCATGAACATGTCCTAAAACCTCCATGTAAATCAATAAAAACTCCCAATAATCATGCACCATAAATTTTTCATGCTACTCCTTTGGACCATCTTTTCCTAAAACCTTCTTCTGTAGAAACTGTATTTTAAGGTGGGGCCCACTCATCACCATGACCTCAACCATAAATTTATGGAAATATAAGGAGTCCTCTACAAATAAAATCATCAATTTTTATAAATCAATCAAAATGGGTCATTATACTTCACTTTCTGCAAACTGCTCCTAGCTAGGGTTTAACTAGGGTTTTAGACCTCTTTACCTTCTTAACATTCGTTCATAAAAATGTGATGATCAACTGACCTCATTATTTTTTTGAAACCTTATAAATTCACCTTAGAATTATCCCTGAAAGGAAAAAGGTCCCATGCAAAGCACACAATTCACAACAAGCATCTGAAGTTGCACTTCAAGCTGGATTTTCACCTGATTCTTGACCCTGTCTCACAAAATCAGTCATATCTTGACACAATACACATCATGGGAACCTAAAATTTTACTAAGAGAACTATGAATAATACCTCTAACATATCTAATCATTGTAATATCAATTACATTAATCAAACTCTCTAGTCACTAAGAATTACCTATGCTTGCATACTAGATCCTCATAGTAACAACTAGGGTCAACTGGAATAATGCAATAACTGAACATGAAACCACTAAAAATGATACCCAAGACATAACTTATATGATATGATATACATGTTTTCATGATCTTTCATGATCTCATATGGCTCTAATCTACACTAGTCACACCTTCAAGCTTCCATACCTACTCCCAATGAGCACCTGGCAACATGGTGAACCACCTGTACCTGCACTATGCCATGGTTCTGAGTGCTCAAGTACCCTCAAATCATGCTATAAATCATGTCAACATTATTCCCAAGAATTCAATAAGATAACACTGTCAAGCTACACCTCCTAAGTACCTGTATAGGCTTGTAAGAGTAAGCACACCTCACTAAATCCCACTGTAGCAGATTGATGAACATTTGAACCAATATGTTTTCACCACAAAAAACATCATGACATCATCATAAATAATTCAATTTGTATTTAATGTGGTTTTTCATAAATGAAAACACCTATTAGGAAACCATACCAATAAGGTCTTTTGCAAAATATGATACTCTATATCCACCTTTTTTGGATCATACTTCAGCTTCTTTATATTATATAATCTGTTCACAGAGTCCTTGAAGTATCCCATGGTAAAAAAGGGTAACTTGTGCCATGGGATTTTATTTCCATTCTTCAAGAGGAACCTCTCCAATAAAAAATGTTGGTAAGCCACAAACTATGCTTCCCCATTTATAACCAAGGGAAATTCTCTTGGTATGCGCAATTCACACCTCAAAATCCTTGCACATCCCTTCTATACCATTTATCTATGCCTTATTTATAGGTTCCTGAAATATTTTCTTCACAAAGTGAATTGGATGAACCTCTTGACCGGTGACTTGTTTTCCATAGGGTATACCCATATCTTCTCCTTGGGCCCATCTGGTATCCCAATCTCATAAAATACAAAAAGAAGAAATATTGCACCCCAAAGTGATTTTCTCATCTTGTCTGTCTATATGCATGCCTCCTCAACAATGCTCTTTATGATGTTACTACAAAAAAAGGCAACATGGTAACTCTTGTTGTAGGGTCATCGATGCTAGATACATCCATCACATGACCTACCTTATGATAATTCAATATGAATGCTGTAGTCTTGACCTAAACATCATCATCTAGGTCTCAATCTATCTCTTTACCTGAGTTACACAACCCTATCAATTTACTTATCAATTTCCTTTTGATGTGTGTTCTCTTTCATGAAAAATAAAAGTAGTCCTCATGGACTCACGATACTAACCATTGGTATAGACATTCTAGTTTTGCAAAGAATGACAAATCATAAAATTGGAACATACCCATGCTCTCAAGAAGTCTATTCACTGAACCAAAATATACTCTTTTCCAATTTACTCTCCTATGGTTTTTCTTGTCTATAATGTCTTTTTTAATGTATTAAAAGGTTTTTTTTAGAGCGATTGTTGAATTTACTGATTTTACACTTTATTAGCTGGGATTTCCATGACATCCCATCAATAAATTCTCCTAGGTATTGCATTTCTACAAACCATTCATCTGACCGCTTCCCTTAGTCATGAGTTTCTTACCCCTTCGCATCCTTCTTCAGTGTCATTGCTAAATACAATAAATTCTCATTCCCCTAGATATCAAGGTGCTCACCACTTCTTACCCTTGCACTTCCATTCCTTCTTTTTTCCCATGTATCTTCGATCTCCTGTGCCCTAGCTTCATATTATTATTTTCAATCCCTAGCTCTAGAAATCGAACCCTCTCAAACCCTAATCCTCTCTCCTTGTTCCCTTTTCCTTACTCTCACACTTCTCACGTGGGACCTCTAATTCAGAACGTGCCAATATTTTGCAATTTCAATGAATTTCCTTTTATAATCACACTTCACACCTCATTTGCACTTAAATCAATCCTTAAGGATTAAATAATCTAATATGCAAGGTAAGGATGAGTTTTCTCTCGACCACCCCTTTTTATAAAATTTAGCTAATTTTTCTGCATTAAATACTCTTCAACTCTACCACCGCACGTAACTTTAATTATGATTTTTTAACTTTTTTCCACACTTTCCACTGTTTTCTTTCACACTTCATTTGTAACCTTCTGGCACACCCTGCTACTTTCTCATTCCACAAACCTCCTTATGTGCACCTTCTTCTACCAAAGTACATAATCCTCTACACTATATTCCAAGTAGTTCATCATGCCACTTCCTACCTTGCGTTATAATGCGCAGTCATTTTTTCTCATGTGGTATTCAGTTTGAGCTATCTCCCTAAAATAACCTTCATCCCTAGCACCTGTAGCACTTTTTTAAATTTTCGTGCATGTGCACCTTGCAACCAATACATCATTATACTAGCATTGCGATCATATATTCATTCACTTCAACTTGACTTCAAGCACCCATCAGATCTCTTTTCAGTCACACAATTCTTCTTGGTTTACCCCACACTAAAAGTATGCCTAGCCCTCTGCACATGAAATCAATAGATAATAATTATCTTCTTGCGTGCAAACCGCTCTTATTACAAAAAATAAGGAAATAAAATAACAAAGCACAACAACTAGAAGGAAACACAAGAAAAGAAAACCTAATATAAGTGGAAATACTGCCTTATTAAAAACACCAAGAAGCTTATTTATAGTAGGGATTTATCCTACTACCATTGAAGTAACTAGGCAACATGGTGTCATCCAACACTTGTAATTGACATGCTCCTCATTCAGGTATCTTCGTTAGTAAAAAAAGGTCCCAAGAAATGCACCTTCAACTTCCTTGAGTGGCACGCAAATTGTGAGTCATAGAGAAGGACCATCTTGCCAATTGTGAATATATATTTTTTAATGTTCTTGTCATGCCATAAATTTTATCACATTTTCTCCATCTTCTAGCTCCAACACATAATGGAGCACGACTCATCCAATTCCATTCGTTTATCAATATGCTCCTCTATATATTTCTCATCATATAATCCACATGCGTGCACAATACAGCAGGGATGGTAACATGAATTCAGCAGGTAGTACTGCTTCTGTGCCAAATACCAATTAAAAGGTTGTTACTTTATTCAACCTATTATAAGTGGTCATGTATGACAAAATTATAACTAAAAATTAATCATCCCAATAATTTCTTCCAACTTCACAGATCGTTGTCAATGTCTGCTCCAAAATATTTTTGAAAGTGTTTACATTGTCATTGGCTTGAGGGTGATAAGGGAGTGGTGTTATGGTGTGCCACCATAAAATATACCAATAGAATTCTTATTGTCTCATTCAATAAATTATGGGAAACCTTACTTTCTAATAATATTTTTCCGAAAGAAACCTTGCTACTATGGGTGCAGTACAATCCTTTATAGGTGTAGCATCTACCCACTTGGTCATATAGTCTGTACATGTTATAATTTAATGCACACTTGTCCTATGGGTGGGTGGTGTAATAAGTCTTACAAATTAAATATCCCACTTATCGAAATTATCCGAAATTGTTATGGGTTGCAACAACATCTCATCTTTATGTTTAGGCTTCCCAAGTTACTAAACATGATCACATGCCTTCATAAAATATTAAACATCCTTTGTACAAGGTTTCCCACAAAATCCCAACCATAATAATTTTGTGTGTGGTAGAATCACTTGCATAATTTCCTCCTAATATTATACCATGATCCTCTTCCATAATAGATTCACACTCATTCTTAAGCACACAATGGTGCAAGATCTTATTTCTTCCCATTTTTTACAAATCTTCACCAATCAACTGATAAGGTGTCATGTGTAATCCAAGTTACTTATTCTCTAATATCCTCATTCATTCTGGTGCCATGCCAATCCTAAAAAATAAATCTATGTCTTGTAAATATGTGGGAACATGGTTCAATGTAAACAATTACACACCAGGAATAGTATTTTTCAATGATGTATGCATCGTTGCTAGAATTAATCCTTGATAGATGATCAAACCTTGAATAAATCTTAGCTTGTTTAGAAAAAATGTGAAATAAAACTCCTAAAACAAAAGTATCCACCTGTAGATTCACCCTGGAAAAACATGTTTGTTGACTAAGTACTTAAATGCCATATGATCTGTATAGAAAATAAAAAGAGTAGCCAACAAGTACTAATTTTTTTGAAATACGTAAATCATGGATAAAGCTTCATGCTCTATGGTAGTGTAATTATGATCCACAGGTGTCAATGTCATGCTTGTAAAGAAAATAGGATGATCCACCATCCCTTCTTCTAGTTGCGCCAATACTACACCAATCGCCATGCCACAGGCGTCAACGTTAACATGAAATGGCTTAACCCATGGAGGAAAGTGAAAAATAGGTGCAATAGTTAATCTATCCTTCAATGTTTCAAAAATTTGATGCTGTGTTTCTCATCAAATAAAATTTTCCTTTAGCCTTGAGAAACTCTTCCAGGGGTGCGAAAATATTTTCACAACCCTTTATAAAATTCCTATAATATCCTCTATGTAACTTAAATCTGCGCACTTCACTTTGATTGGTAGGCTCTTCTAAACCCAAAATTACAACTATCTTAGTTGGTTCTACGAATAATACTTCCTTGCAAATAATGTGCCCAAGTAGTGTTCCAATGGGTGTAGCAAAGATACACTTCTTAATGTTAAGAGAGATGTTTAACTTCTTGCACCTCTCCAACATGAGTCTCAATTTATCTCAATGATCCTTACTTAAGCCATACACCATCCAATCATCCAAATACACATGTAGAAACTTATGAATAAAATCCTGAAATGATTTCAAAATAATGCATGAGAATAATGCTAAAACATTTTTCAATTTAAAAGGAATAAATGTATATGCAAAACCTTCCCAATCGATGGTGAATGTTGTCTTCTCTTAGTCTTATTTTACGATGCACACCTGATCATAGCTTGAAAAACAATATGTGAAAGAATATATCTCACACCCAGCTATGCCTTCGAGGATTTATTTAGTAAAATGGGTGGGAAAATGATATATAACAAATGAAGTATTCAAATCTCTGTAGTCCACATATATCCTTATCTGAAAATCCATTTTGATGCTGATAACCATGGTACTAACCCACTCAGATTCCTCAATAGGATCAATTATTCTAGACTTTAGCATCTTATAAATTTCCTCTTTCACCTTAACACACATATTAGGATTCATCCTATAATGTATCTTCCTAACTAGGCACATGCCTTCCTTTATCTTCATCTCACCCAAAGAAGGATCCACACATTTTAGTTCATAGTAACCTCTAGGAAAGAGATCTTGAAAGTCACGCAAGATCTCGATGATCTTGTCTACCTCCTGTTCTGACTAGTAATCCCCAATGATTACTTCCTTAGGCTCATCCTTTGTGCCAATATTTACCTTACTCATTTTCATGGGGGCATGGTATGCGCATGATAGAACCTAATCTAAAGAATCCATTACCCCGTGTGAACCTTCAGTGTGTAACTAACATCTAGGTTGTCTACTTCCTCATCATAAATCATGTATACTAAATTTCCTCTCTTTATCTTTCTAGGCACAAATAGAATATAGTTCTTTTGTCTCCTTAAGATCAAGGCACGCCTCAAGATTAGGTTCTCCAAATAGATCCAACATGAGATATTATTCCTTCGAGCTATCCCCCAATGTGGTTTACTTCATGATATACAATTCTTCATGAATTGGAGGCTTAGTGGAAAAGTAATAAAAAATTTAATCATACATGGAGTCATCTCTTTCCAATTTGTAGTCTCCCTTTTTAGCTCAGCATGGACATACCAAACACATGCACATCCACACAATGTGGAGTAGAAATTATGTACCCATAAGGATGGTGATAAAGCATCTTGTCCTTGCGACCATAGTCTCTCACAAGTATGGACATGATGTGAAGCCAGATTCTTACCAATAAATTCACAAATTTGTGTAGGTACATTACTATGAGTATACTTGGTGGAAAATATGATTCTCACTTCTTACCACTCTAAGTGGTTATCTATAAGTATTTCCTACCAGTGTGTTACTATCCCACGTAAGGTATATACTAGCATGTTTCATCTATCTCCTTCATTTGATCATTGAGTCTCCATAGCGCATTGGAATGTATTGGGTTTCCCTTCAAAAGTATATCTGGGTACCTGAGAAAAGCCTAAGCGCCTAATAATGCACGTCCTGATCATCATTGTGACTCACCCATTGACTTTGAGCAAAACCATCTTGTATGTTCCATGCACGTAATTATCACAATTAAATCTAGTAGTATCACTTACATACTACATGTATTCCAACTAAAGTACACCTTATTTCGATGGTTCTAGATTCTCTGGATCATGCACCATTTGTACATAAATTTGATTAATATCTTCTTCATTTACAGGATCAACATAAGTCTCCACCTTATTTTTATACTCATGCACTCACCCTTTTTCTCAAAACTTATGAATGTCTTGTTAAAGCATAAATCAACATTATTCTGCATAACACCATGGCCATCCAAGTAATGCTAGAAAGTTTTTTTCTTCAGCAAGCTCCAATACCTAAAAGTCCCTAGTACACTTGGCTCCTTGAATAATAATGGATGCATCCTTTAGTACCCCAACAAGAATTTCCTTAGTTTTGTTTTTCATATAAAAAATATTTGAAGATGGCTATAATATAGGCCTTCCCATCTGATTCCATGCTTCAACAGTTAACACATTTAACTTAGCGCATGCATCTATCAATATATTTCTACTTAACCAACCATTAATTACCGCATCATGTGTGATATCCTTGTCAAATTCATGATCCTGAGGTGGTATATTTGCATGAGGTATCTTCCTCTCGTTCTCAAATATGGTGCACAATACCTTATCACAAAGCCATTCCCCTAACAGGGTAATAATATTCTCCAAACACAACATCTTACACACCTATTTGAGGTCATCCAAATCCTTTTATAGTAGCTCAAAAATCTTTACAAGTTCTTACTCATGTGCCTGTTCTTTTAAGCACTATATTTCACCCTGGAAATATCTAATGACACCGATACTCTCTTGTTATAATTAATTATGATGCACCAGATCTGGGTACTTAGCATGTATCACTTCCTCCTAAGTAATAAGAGGTTTATCCTTTAGAGGTTTCCATGCATGTGACACCTCAATGCACATTGTAATGAGCATGGGTTGTAATTTTGGATTAGTCATCTTCTTAGGAATCCATTGATCAACGTTTGCAAGTTTCACCTTGATCATATATGTGCCCTTATCCTTCTTATTTTTATTCAGATGTTCATATAAATCCAAACATTCCTCTAACTTTTTCTGCTTCCCACATCATGAAAAATCTGTATTATGGGGGAAATTCCGTTGGAAATGACCAGGGGATCCAAAAGTGTAACATGTTCCTGAGGTGAACCTTCCTCTATAACCATAAGGACCTCAGCTATGATATCCTCCTCAGAAGTCTCCATTTCTATTATCTCCATTGTTGTGCCCTTTATTATGTTTTCCTTCCTGCTCCTTGGATCCACTCACCACACTAGTCTTGTGCACTCTTGTTTTAATGGATTCTTGGATGTTATCAATTAATCTATAGTCAGTGGTTTCATGAGTATGGGACTTGAAAATATTACAATACATGGACACCTTCTTCTAAATCGTGCATTACAAAAGAGGGAAATTCTAGACATCATGGTTCAAGTGAAAACCTTCAAAATCTAACAACAACGTGTAGACTAACTTACATAGAAAACTATTTTTAGTATGTTCTTTAATCTCAAAAATAATACAACATATGCCACTACGCATATCGTGTGTTGAGTTTGTATAAATATTCTCCAACTACTTCATCATGGCTACGATCTACACATCTAAGAATGGGCTCATTCCAATATCAACATTCCAACCTCCTCAACACACAAAATGTCTTCCAAGGCCTCAAGTGGGTACACATAAGTTTTATGAGTGAGTGCTATTTGAAATGAAGTCAACAATCCTCGAATGAACCACTGTGCATGATAAATAATATGAATATCATAAGACTAATTAGAAAACAAAGTCCTTAAACATGTGTCATACTCTCTCACACTTTTAGATAAGACTTGATTGATATCCTTGAGTGTGTTGATGTTTAGTTATTTAAATTATGGAATTTGAAACACAACCAAAAACATAATGTACAAATAATTATAATATTCCATAGTGTGATGTGGATCATATTTATGATACGAACTATGGTGATGCCCTTGTAGTGTATTAGTAAACCAACTCACCTTCCTATCAGAAGTTTTAACTCCCTTTGCATGCCATATTAGTTCACACTTACACACATGCTCTGTTACATCTTCAATTCCTCTATACTATGGAAAATAGAGAGACATCTCATAGTAAACTTGAGGTGTCAGCTGCAATGGTTTCTAAGGTGATGTTTTTTGTGGATGTAGACATTTTCCACCAGACCCAAAACTAGAGCTTCCACCATTATTTCCTCTAGAAGACTATACCGATCCACATCAACCTCCCGTGCCCCCTGCTGTGGGTTGTAGTCTAGATGTAGAACTTCCTTGTGTCTTTTTTTATACTGGACTGGGCACTAAATGTGTGCACGGTCACAATTACTATTGAAGTACTCCTGTTGCTAAGTAGTTGAACACTCTATCCTAATGATGTGCCTAAAAATAATCCTGCCATAGGTACTCCCAAATAATGACCACCCGACTATGATGCTCATGGACATGCTCTTAACTTGATCTCTTGAATTCAAAACAAAGTGATATGTACCCATTTCTACTTCTCTTACCTGCACTAGATTACTTCTGAATTACTACCTTTAGATATGGAACATCATGCACAAGGGATACATGGCCAGGTGGGATCAGATGTGTGTGTATGGTCCTCATTATCTCCTTTGACATGATATCATCCAAAGTCATAGGGGATTATCTACTACACTTTTTCAGAGTTAAGAGAGATTGATGATGTGGTTCATCATCTTCCATGGGAGCTTTTAAAAACCTTTGCGATCGATCATCCTCCTCAACTCTAGTGCCTCCTCAATCTCCCACACCCATGTACCATGCTCCCTCTCTCATGCTTCATTTAAAATTGATCCATCTTTCCTGACTTTGTCTTTTTCCTATAGGTCCACCATCTTTCTCCAACACCTACTCTTTCCACTATGCACTGTGGGAATTTTTCTAGCCTTATGGTGGCTCTCTAAATCCATATCTATAATAAAAACTATAAAATGATAAGGGTATAACACATAAGCAAGATCCTATGGGGTCACACAAAGAACTGGAAATAAGAGTCCTCTAAGACATAAATACATATAAATAACATACTCTAATTATAATTACGCAAACACTCTAGCCCACTAATGATCTACAACTCTTGTCCAATTCACATCCACATCAAAAAGGGGTCTGGTAAGATTCTTGCATCCAAATATTTGGTCAAGGACCTCACCACTTATCTAATACGTATGCTACCAACCCAATCATATAATTATACTAGAAAGAAGCTGAAGAACTTATCATAGAGATCATGAATAAATATTATATTCCACCCACTATCGTGTATTAAAATTAGGTCCAATGCTATATCTCTTTGAAAATTGATCCTGAACATGCTCTACACAACTTTCAATGCTCTAAATATTTAATCAATATGCCATTTTCCTATGCAACATCATGACATAAAATTTGACAAGAGGCCTCAAAAATGAAACCAAAATGTATTCTTTAATTTTCCATAAAATGCTAGGTGCATTTTCAACTCATTTAGCAAAGTTGAATGCTAACCTAAAGCACACATAACTACGAGGGTCCCTCCTTTGATTTTTATTTTCAAGATGTTAGCATGCAAATACATGATGATAAATAATAAAGTACTCATGTCAATCATAAGAACTCATTGCATACATTCAAATAGAAACACATGTTATAAGTGATTAATTAAAAATTAACAAAACTATGTAGTAAGTGGGTACTTAATCTAAGGTATGAACAATTGTAAATAAAAAACTCAAAAATACAGAAGTGTGAACAACTATGTAGAAGTCTGAAAAAGGATGGAGCTCTGAGGATCTAGCTGGACTGAAGCATCTGGGGGAGGACTAGAGCTTCTGTAGGTGCTCTGGTCTATAAACTACCTTCCCTAGTCTGTGAAACAATTCTGAAACTGATATTCACAGGGCTAGGAGATGATCTGGAACCTTCACTATGTATCACAATAGATTTGTTGTCCCATGCAAGATGTCACTAATAATTCAAGATGATGAAAAAACCTGCAAATAGACCAAAAGGAGTATCAAAAGCCTAAAAAAAATAAAATGCAAATGAATGGGGTCAGATTGACCTCACTTGCCACAACAGTGGGGCTTACTAACTGAGGCAACTACACTACATTTCAAACCCAAATGTAGTTCTTGTGAGTGTGTGCATGTCATGCGCTAGGTTCTCTTGTGTCATTCGCAACTTTGTGAAGTAGTGAGAAATAGCTAAAAGTAGAAAATGTAATAGAATGTGTGCATGAAATAGAATAGAATCCCCTCCTATGAAGTGTGATGAATATGTCCCTAGCCTTCTTCCTTGATGATGGAGCTATGTGAATTAAAGTGATCTCTAATGCAATAGATGGATGCAACCTCTAGATGGAGTGATAGTAGTAAATGATGCTAGGTCCCTCATTATGGTCTCATAACTTTATATTTATAGGATTATCTTGATCTAATTTTTGTGATTAACCCTAAAAAGGGAAACCAAAAGAAAGATAAACACCTCAAATGAATAGAAAGATCCCAAAAAGGTGGGAAAGTGTAAAAAAACTTGGGGCACCCATTTGTGGGACTAGAGCAACCATGAGCCACCCCAGTACTAATTTGGGCACCATAGTTAAGGATAAAATGATTTGGGATGATATAATATGAATGAGAATATGGGTGTAAGAGGTTAGTAATGGTAAAATAAACCAAAATAAAGATGGAAAAAAGTACGGGGATTAATTAGTACTTTCTTCACTCTAAGAACCTTAGAAATAATTATATGAGACTAGGAATAAATAAATGTCTGAAGTGCATGATTTTTTGACTGCATTTTTCTCCCACTTTATGTTTGTGAGTAGATTATATATATGTACCTGATGCCACATGTAGAGTGATGAAGAAGGCATGTTAAAGGACTAGAAAAATGGTGGAATGAAAAGATGGAGGAGCGTGGGAAATTAAAGATGAAAAAAATGAGCAAAGAAAAAAGTAATGAGAGAGAACCTAAGGTGGAACACATGTGTATCTGCTAGCGGTGTGTGATGTACCCTACATGGTTAAGTAAAGAAATGTGTGTTTTCATGGAGTGTTGTTGTTCACACTGTTATTGTTACCACCTATTTTGATTGCTATATTTCTCATATGGATGGAACTGCAATGAGAATAACAATCAAGTAGTCATATATATATGAATGTATGTGTAAAAACATAATGTAAAATATGTATTTATATGAAAGAATGTAAATGTAAAATACACAAATGTAAATGGAACATGTGCACCTGATCTATGTTGAGAAAGAGAGTGTGGAAGGATATCCTGTATTGCAAGTTTTTTGGGTGATCTCATGCCATAGAACAAAGAAGTGTAGGAAGGAAATGCTTTTGTGTCCTACAAGTGCTGCACATGGATCACTTGTTAGCATGTTAGAGAAATACCAAAATCTCAAAACATGAATAATAAAGTAATAAAAAATTCCAAGTACAAAATGAAATAATAACACATATGAGAAGTGAATGTGGGTGCCCCAATGAATGGTATAAGAAGGGTAGAAGGAGAGTATCCATGTTGTCTATAAAATATCTATATCCATGATCACAACTTAAAAAATACATGAACCTGCATGTGTTGATGATATATATATAATGAAATATAAGAAGTCAATCTAACATGTGTAGCAAAGTGATCATGTAAAACATTAGTAAACAAATGAAAATTCCCCCAAGACAATGCAATATGATGTGGATGGATGGAATGGAATGCAAGATGGAATGATAGGAGCAGCGAACCCCACGAGTGGATGGATATCTGTACAACGAGGTTCATTTTTGTTTCCCCCTCAACAGTAAATAATTAACCATAAATGAAAGTGTGTCATAAGGAAATGATAAAAGTGTGTGTTGTGCCTAACGCGCTATGATGAATGCATAGTGTATTGGTGAGATGTGACCTAGTGATGATGTGAATGCGAACCTTATATCCAAAGTTCATATCACAAAAAAATGAATGTATAAGTGATGATTTATCCTAAGTGCATAGCACTATATGATGAAAATATGAGTGATGATTTATCCCTAAGTGTATATCCATAGATGAAGAGAAGAAGTGGTGATGTAACCTAAGGTGCATAATTTGTATGTCACTAGACTAGAATTTTTCTATGATGAAATTTCAAAATAGTAAAAGTGTGATGAATGTAAGGTCCATTTTATTTGTAAACCCTCTGAAGTCAACTATGGACCGAGGAAATAAAGTGTGTAATCAGGTGGTGAGTACAATGCGTTGAATAATATGTAGTATATGTAATGATGAAAGAAGACCATGCGATGAATTAAAAATGTAAATACACGATGTGTAGAATACAATACAAGGTGTGTAGAATATAAGATGAATAGAACATGTGAATACACGATATGTAGAGTGTAAATACAAAATGTGTAGAATGTGTAAAGTGGAATGTATGTAGATGGAATAGTAATGTAGTATGTAGGATGATGTAATGCTAGACTTATATGCGATGAAGAATGGTATAATATATGCTGTGTAAATTCACAAATGTCAAAATTTTGTAGACTAAATGTAGAAGGTATGGTGTATGAAATGTATTGTATGAATAGATGTGGTGTGCAATACATATAGTGAAGTGTGTGGGGTTCATGTGTAGTAATCATGTTATCCATTTTTGTACCCCTGTAAAATGGAAAACTTAATAGGTTAGAGCGTTGGTAGATTGATGGGTGTAATACTTTGTAATCTTTAGTGTAGCTCATGTTTTTTTGGCTCGGCTGAGTTGGTATTTCTACAGCAAGAGAGTGAGCAATTTGGTTATAGGAAAAGGTGATGGTTGTTACTGACTGACAACACATACATTTATTACTAGTTGATAATATGAATGGTTGTTACCAACCAGTAACAAAATGTGGATGCCGACTTACAACAACAGAGTAGCCCAAAACCCATGATGTGTGTATGACTATTACTAGTTGGTAACAAGGAAGTGTTACCAACCGACAATAGAACAACTAGACTCTAGTCGGTCCAAAACATATGTAGCAGTTTCTGGCTAGTAATGAAAAAAATTTCCTGACCGACAATAAATTGGGCTAACAACATGTTCCCGGATGACATTTCATGGGATGAATTATTATGGGAAAACTTATTCCTGAATGACACAACAAAATAAGTTACTAGATGATAACACAGGAATATCGATGACATACCTTGGATTAGGTGAGGTAGGTGGATGAAAAGATAGCTCAACAACTAGTTTTAATGAAGTGTGGCACCCATCTCTTCTTCTGCTAAGAAAGTACCCTCGAGAAGATAATTTTTATTACTTACCATACCTCTTTTTAGAAAATTGAATGAAGGTTGTCAGTTGGTGAGTCAAATTCAAGGTTCTTTCTCTATATAAAAGTGGTAAATCCCTCATTTGAGAGGGAGACACTTCTGGAATATAAAAGAACTCTATTAAAATTGTTCTTGACCTTTTGTGAGCCAGAGGCCTCGAGTTTGAGAATTTTGTAAGGGAATCTTTCCTTGTGCCTACTTGGTAACGGATTGCATACCTTTTTGAGCAATAAATGTGTTTTTTGTGGTTTTTATTTCCCTAGCTCGAGTTATATTCATCTATTACATTCTATTACATTTGCAGGTATTTTGGGCATATTGTTTTATGCTTGCAAGTGTCAAATTTTTTGTGTTCCATGAAAATGGTGATTTGAATGTTGTTTTAGACTGTAGCATTTATATTTTCCCTCTTTGACTACATTTTCTTCCTATTTTCACTCACTAGGAATATCTCCACTCCACTTGTTCTTGGTACTATTGCCTGCCTTATTTTAGGAATTGATTTTATACATTTCTCTCTTCCCTTGTCCATTAGAAATATAGGTTAGTGTTAGAATAGTTATATCTCCCTTCCTAGGAGTAGTTTTTATCAATAGGAATAGGTAGATGATCCAACCTTCTCTGGAGGTTTGTCTCAATTATAGGTTTCCACACCTTCAAATAATCCCATGTTAGAAAATTATACTAATTACCAAAATAACTCACTTGCATGCATATAGAGGCTACTGTAATTTTATAATAACAATTTTGGCATGCCTGATAAGACCAAGAAGTCAATACTTCCATTTTTATAAATATTGGGTGTGTGTCTTGATGATATTCCATCCTTTAGAGGCTCTACAATAACACACCTGCCTACTCTAATCAGAAAAATCAACTAGTTTCAGCAGTGTTGGTTGTTCAAGCTCATGAGAAGGATTCAAACAAGGTCCAAGACAAGAGAAGAAGGGATATTCAAGTACTTGTAGCTATCTCTAGGAAGAGGAAGGAGAGGAAGAAGAGTTCAAAGAACTGCATATCTACTAAACAAGACTCTTTCAACACCCCCACCTGGTAGGCCATTTCTTCAATCAACTAGAGTTCTTAGGCCAATCAAAATGGCTCAACAACCACCAAATAAATTTATCAATTTCAAGGGAATTAGCCCACTTAATCCTAATGAAAAAAATCCAATTACAGTGGAAGCATTGAAAAACATACCATATTTCACTAGAGAGAATTACACAACTCCAATTGATCACATTTAGGATATTGTAGATGTTTGTGCCATTCATGATATTGCTGATATGTATGTGACAGTAAAATTATTGCCTATTCTCTTAAAGGGAAATCATTATAGTGGTTTAGAAGCTTATCAGGAGGGTCAATTCAGAATTGGAATGAACTGTGCTCTGGAATTTGTAATTAGTTTGGGGAAAGGGTAGACAATTTATCCCTTTTTGAGCAGTTGAATACAATCAAAAGAGAACAAAATGAGTATGGATGAATTCAATTTCAAATTTTCAAAAGACATGGGATAAAATTTCCAATTACTGTACGACTAGCTATTAAAGGTGCATTCATCTATTTCCTTAAATCTTTGATTTATAATATAATATAATCTATTGGAGGGATAGCCTTACCAGGAGCTTATGTCATAGCCATAAGAGCTAATAACTATTTAATTCAATCTGGTAAACTTGCACCTAGTCCACCTATGCCTATTTATCCAGAAAGGGGGGAATCCTAGTTCTAGCAAGACACTTGAGTTATTCCCTATTTGTGCCCCTAGAAATCAGAGTTCTAACGAGGCTTATACCTCTTATTCTACCACCTTAGCTAAGCTTCAGGAAGTCATGAAGTAATTACAAAATCTATAGAATGAATTGGTAACCCTTAAGAGGAAACAAACTTAGAATTTCAAGCCTTATCAACCTTGGTACCAACCTAATAGGCCTCTATATAAGTATTAATAGAACTCTTTCTCAAGCCACTAATCAAATTCAAGGATAACATCCTGCTACTAGGTCATTTTAACCATATAGTCCTAATGCAACTTTAACATCTAGATCCTTGTTCATACAAAAATCACGTAGGAATACGAATGATGTTTACCTTGTGGTTAACCCCATAATCAGGAAACATGTAGGAAGACAAGTAACCACCTATTTTAGTAGTAAATTATCTTGATAAACATAGGGTGAATAAATTAGGGAGGTCAATAATTGACACATCTTGAATAATTATTAGGCTTGGACATGCAAGGAGGGTTAACTCAAGATCCTTGATGAATCCTAAGGTGGTTACAATTGAGCCATCAAGTTTTAGGACTCCTTTAGACAAAGGGCTATATTTCAAACCCTAAGACATCAGCTATCTTCTTCAGCATAACAAAAGTACTAGCACCTGATTCAATCATGTAGTTATGCAGTAGGTGTTTTCCTATAATCAAGGACATATATAAGGGTAGGGTTTTAACAACTTTACATGTTTCTCCCCTTCTTGGCAGATTTTGATAGAAGCATGTGGATTCTGCATAACTGGATCAGTGTGTGGGAGTTGCGCCAGAGCTTCACTGCAATAGATCCTGATGAGATGGAATGGTAAAAAATGTTGAATGGAATCCCCCCCATCTTGTGCATTTTGGGAAAAACAACCCTTCTTAACTGTTCAGGTGTGGAAGCTTGAATTTTAGCTAGGGCAGAGGCTTAGCCTACCAAATGAGTGGCGTGTGTTATTTCAGACAGATCTTTATGAGGGGCCTCCTGCATAGGGATTTGAGTGCTTTTACTTGTCAAGGGTGTAACCTACATGCCTAACTCCAATATTCTTTTCTTGTATCTTATGTTGTCTACAACTTGGGCATGCAGTCTGTTTATATCTTCTATAGCTAGGTTGATTGCGTAGAAGTCCTCCACACCAAAGAACATCAAATTTGTCTCCAGAGGAACTTCTGGCCTTTTTGGATTATCTACTTCATGGGCGCTTATTCAAGGATCACAGGATAAAGCATTTTGGATCATGAAGGCTTAGGAATGTGTAACATTGGCACAATGATATTGACTATGAGGTATGGTGCAAGGGAAGCACCATTCTGACTCTTGTGCCAAATTGTTCAGAACTAGAACAAGCACTCAGCTTGCATTGGGTGCCGGGAGAGAATTTGTAGGAGGAACAACTTATAAGGGAAGATGTGCATTAGGCTGCCATCTATCATTCTGCTGATTGGGCATGTATCTTTGGTTTCCATATTTGTTTCGCAAAGGATGATTTCCTTAGCCATACACCTGATTGGAATTACATCAATAGGATTGTGCATGTTGCTTTTCTAATGATATGACCTTGTTTGATAAATTTCTAATCAAGGCCTGCAATTCTTCATCTTCCTTTTTCCATGATAGAGAATAGGATGTTGAGGTAACTAGTTGCACACTTTTCTCAGGGATAGGAATAGGGGCCATAAAAGGTTGGGGTGCATGTGACATCTTTAGGAACCAGGGCATGGGTTGTCTAAGAGCCAACTTTCCTACCTGTATGAGACTATTTTTTGCCCTTACTGCAATGCTATAATCATCTGATAAAGTCCTACCTCCCATAGATTTTATCATAACTGAAATATCACCATTGAGCACCTTCAGATAATAAATGAAAGCATGTTGGGCTGTAGGTCTTACCATAAGAGGAATTCTGTCCCAAGTCTTATATAATCTGATGTTGAAATCAGTCATTTACTCATTGGGTTCCCTCCTTGTTGTTGTTAGTTGCTCCACCAACGATAGGTGATCTGAATTATCATCAAAGTAATTTCAAAGAGTTATTCCTAGCTCATCCCAAGTGGTGATAGATCTAAGTCTCAAGCCTTGGTACCATTGAAGTGCTTTACCTTTGAAAGAGGTTGTAAACAATCTGACTGTTATATCATCATGTGTGATCAGATATAGTAAATACACATTTACTACATCCTAGATATGTTCCTGAGGGGTGACTTGATTCTCACTAGTAAAGTAAGGAATACTCTTGAGCACACCATTCGGCATATCATACTGCATGGCCAGGAGTAAGGGACTCGCTCCAGCAAAAATTCTTAATTGAGGGGGTTGCTGATGTGCCATTGTAGGGTGTGCAGGTTGTGTGTTTTGAGGAGGAGTTGAATGGGCATGGTGCGCTAGATTTAGAGATGTGTGCGCAGGATTTCTAGAACAAACTCTTCTCAAGGATAGATGGAGGTATTCAAAATAATCTTCAGCTATTACAGTTCTTCTTATGTGCACTCTTCTCATGAAAGGTACTGAGGACTACTAAAATAGAGATCTTAAAATATTGGGAGTCACCAGATGTGTTTAAAATGAGAATCTTCAAAGGTTGAAACACTAAGTTCACACACCAGAACTTAGAGCTATGAAATTTGAGCTTTCAATGCTGGTCCCACCAGGTGTTCCAGAAACTATTTGTTTCTCAAACATGCACCCACGTCTCAGATCTTGTAAGGTTCAAGGTGTTTGAGAGCAAAATGAAACCACCCCTAAGTTGTGGGACCTTACGAGCTTGGGACAGATCTTTGAAAAAGGACAATTCCTCTATCTATCTCTAATACTATTTTTACTCCTAGTGTTGGAAAGAAAAACTAAGCTAATAGTGCCAAGGGACCAGGGAAAGAAGGGTAACATGAAGTAAACTACACTAAAAGGTGATCGCACTAGAAAAAAGGGTTGAACACTATATATTCTGAGTGAGAATGATATGGAATGTGTGAAAGGAGGCTAGGCACGAGTAGCACAGTGAAATACACATTCACCAGATTATTCTCATGGAACACAACTAAATATAGAACCGCATGGGATCTGAAAGAGTACAACCAACACATAATGCAAAAGAAGAGGCAATAAGAAGGAATAAAAACACATTATGATAGGGAATAGTCACAAAATGATGCTTTTCTTAGTTCAAGAAATGCACAAAGCTGTTATAATGATGAAGGAGGATAATATCCACATGCAAGAGTCATACATAGAGGTCTGTAACTCAAAATATAGAAAATGTGAAGTCCTTGGTAGAACGCGTAAGGATATAGAGTGTCCAACATAAAAAATGAGCATTACTATTACATTTATAGATGAATCCATGGAGGAAGAAGGGAAAAGGAGGGAAAACCTGAATTTAAAACACAACCATCAACAAGAAGCATTCAATGTCTACAAATCCACTTGGAAAACTATGAAGTATGCTTCCCCGTGCTTTTTTGACGTATCGAAGACAAAGGATGGAAGATCATACCATATTGGGTGGTTGGAGCAATCAGATCTACTCATCAATGTTTAGAGAGACGTTTTCCCATTTCTCACCTACCAGATCTGCTAGAATTTGAATTTTAAATTTCTAGCACAGTAGCTAATGTCAGCAGTTCTCTGAAAATTCTAGGCACACGCCAATCTGAGCTCTGTAGCAAAAGATACGGATTTCAGAAGATGTCAGATTTGTTAGCGCACGTGAAACAAATGGAAAATGTAGATTGGCTAAGATGATGGCCAACTGTATAACTATTTATCATTTCTGCTACATGTTAATCATTGATTTGTTGCAAGGATTTAATTCCCTATTGGCACACTTTGACTAGTTATGCATGACACACTTAAGCATGTCAAAATATGATATGCCAGAGAAGGGCATGAGGGAAGGGCGCATAGAGAAAATAGAAGAAGGTGTAGAGGGGTGCACGTGATGCACGTGGGGAGATGAGGAAAACTAGTGAGCATAGAACATATGGTTAAGGTGTAACTATTATAAAGTAATGGGTGTGGCGTGCATAGGGCCAAGGACTTAGTAGTAAGTGCAAGGTGCGCAGGGTGGGAAGAAGCTAACTAGGAATAAGGTGAATGTGCGGAAGGTGGGTGCAAGGGAGAAGTGGAAGGAGAAAAGTAAATTGGTGTGTAGGTAAACTACGACCAAGGGTGTGTGCCAATTGATTTTGAGAACACGTAATTCTTCAATGAATAACTTAGGGCCAGAATGTGTATGCAAGTTATCCTAATTTCTAGGAGAGCTATTTGGATAACAGAAACCAAGTGAAGTGATGCATTTTTTTAATTCCGTGATGAGAGACACTTAGATCTAACTTAAGTGGATTTATTACCATGTTCAAAAAAAGGCTTTGAATCTAATCAAGTTATCACTTCATGATGGTTTGAAAAGACATGAAAATGGACTAGAAATGTTTTCTCCTTGATGAAATTGATTTCCTAATTATATCACTCAATTAGTTGTCAACAATTTGTCTAATGTGAGCTCGATTTTCAAAGAAAGTTGCAATGAAAAATCCTAGTTTATCTCAGATTTACTTTACCCCCTTCTAATACAACGAGAAACTAGTGGATTTAGTTGTATTAATATTGGATTCATGATATAGTGGATTCACGATATAGATAAATTTGACTCTAAAGTCATAATGTAAAATCTAGTCAAGTGGGTAAGCGGATCGCTTCATATTTTATCCACGAGGTTACTTAGCGGTAGATTACTTAAGGGTTTCTAGAACCACTCCCATTGTTGTAGCTTAAGGTTTTTATGCCAAAGGGGTTATGTTCTAGTTGAGTAGATAGGGATGTACCCTTTTTCAAAACCTATAATACAGTGTGATGTATGTGGTGTGTTTTTTATCTTGTTTATCTTAGTGTGGTTTTGCGTAGCACACCTTTTGACAACCTATATAAAACAAGTATTAGTGGATTAGTGGCTAAAAACTAATTTTTTTGGAAAATGAATTAGGTCCTACACCAAGATTAGTAGTTTTCCAAATATATTATAATATGAATGAGAGTTTAAGTATTGTTTTTGGTTCCCAAGATCACCTAAAAGGTGTGAGTAAAGAGCATATGCAACATGAAAATTAAACTATACTAAGAAATGGAAAACACATTAAGTGATTTGTGAAAAATAAACTCGTTTTAGCCAAATTTAAAAAGTTAAATCATTTTTAAATATTAAATTGAAGTGTTTTGAAAGAAAAATAGGTTTTTGAAACATTTTTTATTTCCAAGATCACCTAAAAGGTGCGAGGGAAGGCATACACATTTCAAAGGACCCCTAAAAATGAAAAATGTGAACACTCAACTAAGTTAGCACTAAAATATGAAATAAAAGAAACCTATAAATCACTATTAGATCCCAAAAAAATTTAGAAAATTGAAAAAATCAGAAAATTCTGAAAATCTATTTTAGCATATTTTTAGTAGTTTTTAGTATTTTGCATTTTCAGAGGTCTCCAGGGCATTTCTAGAGTTTGAAGATAGAAATAATGACACCAAATGTATATTATTATTGGAAATTACCTCACAAATTTCACTTTTTACTCTTTTTTATGCCTATTCAAGTTTTGAAAAACATGTCGACGGGTGAGGAGATATGACCCAAACTAGGAGAACTAAAAATAATAGGAATAAATCTGGATCAAATAAAGACACTTGCATGTCCAAATTGAAACATGCATGCCCCAACCTATGGATACATGCCCCTAATGATTTATATGCATGGCTACAGAATATGATAGTGTGGCTTTATGCCTTTTCATCCAGATAAACATGTGCACATGGGTTTCGGCAGATACACACCCAAATAGATAGGTACATAAACAACGTAAAATGCAAGGACATGAATGTGTGGAAAGGACACCTGCACATCCAAACAAGAATGTGTGCATCGTTTTTAGAAGATACACACCCAAATAGATAGGTACATGGGAATGGTAAAATGTAAGGACATGAATGTGTGGAAATGATACATGCACGTCGATACAAGCATGCGAGCATGTACTTTAATGTATAATCTCATGTTTAAACATATATACAACCCTTTATAAATTGGTTTGACAGTCAAGGTACAACTAGATAGGTGTGTAGCCAGTTTGACGGGTGCATGCCTATTTTGGTGTATACACACTGATCCAGGATACCTACATGTAACCCTTCAAAATATCATAAAATCACCAAAATGAAAAATTTAAAATAGAAAATAGGTTATTTTTTATTCATTAAAACCTATTTCTTTCTTGAACCCATTAAATGCTTGATAAAATGGGAGATTTAGCCCATCTAAAATGTGAAATCTATTAAAAAGCAAGCATTTAAAACTTAGAAATCATAAAAATGGTTAAAAATGGACATGCAAAGCTTTAAAATACCTCAATTAATCGAGTATGGACTAAGAGTCCCATCGAGCATGCCAAATGTGAATAAGGAAAAGTTGCAAAAGTTATGGAATGAGGCTAAAGAACCTCAAAGATTTGCTAACTCATATATGGACCATAAGATAAGAGATACACAAGGGAAACTAACATGCAAACATTATAACTTTGACAAAGACATAAAAAACTAACCTGTATATTACTCTCTACTCTTTAAATGCTAATTTAATTGAACCTAGAAGATCCTAGCAATTAGTTTTGTTTTTTACTCCATGAGGGTGAATGAATCTCAATAAATAACTACATGGCCAAGTTTAACATATTCCATTACTAACCTATCATAGATGCAAGATGATGCTATTTTAATGGTGGATGGCTCAAGATCAAATAACTTATTAACTTCTCTAATGAAAATGAGCTGTTAAGCTATGTCAAGATGAGATATGATATCAAGATTCAGATGTCAATAAGGTGTAAGGTTGAAAGGGAGGGCTGATCCTTCTATTTATAGTTTTCCACTTGGGAGAGTTCGAAATTTGGGTGCATGTGAGATAAAGGTAATTCAAAAAGAACTTTTAGATTAGATTAGGATAAACATGATTTAGGATTAGTTAAGTTAGGTGTGTGCTAGTTAAGTTTGATTAGTGTGTGATTAGAGACACATTGACAGTTGGGAGATCTTTGATTACCCATTTTTGACTTATAGATAGCCTAGGAAGCCTACAGAAGTGGTTTAGAGAGAACTAGGGAGCTTATGAATGGTTGAAAGTAGGAATGTCTAGCTAATAAGAGATATATTAGCCCAATTATCTGATTATAGGAGGGATATGATCGAAAGGTGTTGTAAATGGGAATCTGAGAATGGAGCGAAGAATAAATTATTAATGAAGTGTTGTCAATTGGTTGAATTGGAGGAAATTCTAAGTGTAAGCATATTTTAGGAGTTTTCGGGTGAAAGATATGATTTTTAGTTCTAACCTTGAGCTATTGTGGAGGAGGAGGAGATATGGGTTGAGGGGGATCATTGAGAAAACCATCATGGAAATATTGATGCAAAAGAAAAATTACCCCTTGATGTAGTGGAAGGGATCTCACATGGGATTGCACATCCAAAATAGATTTTTCTAAGGAGTGGCGGATGTTATATGAGAGACTTACATTAGGTTTTCATCTAAAATGATTCATCAAAATAATATTGTTTATAGGTAGAGTAATAAAGTGGCCTTGCAAAGGGGCCCTATTGTTACAACAAGATGATGCCAATTTTATTAGCAACATTAATTAGTGCAATATATTTTTTGATTGGAATTAGTTAACATTAATGATGTAAACAATAACATGGTTTCAATATCAATTTCCTGTGATTTATTTTAAGAATTTGGAATGAAAAAAATTATAAATTTCACAAGTAGCACCTGGTGTGTTTTTATTCATCCCTAATTTGGTAAACCTTGGTTGTGCATTATAACTCAAATATTATCAGTTTACCCTCTCATTGGTAGATATATGAACAATATTAATTAGTCTTACTCATGTGAAAAATGGATTAAAGGTGAAAGTGCTACTTTTTTTTAGTATATCTTTAGAAACCTAATTGAATTCGATTAAAAATTATCTAATCATGTTTTATTCTTAACTAAATTTTAAAAAATGTATCAATTTTTACCGGTCATTTGGATGGTTATTTTGGGTTGTGAAATCATAAGATTTTTTTTTATGATGAGAGAGATCAAGGTGAGCCAAATATTCATTTTGGGAGATATGGATTAGAGGAGAGTTGAGAAAATAGGATGGTTTTGATCAGATCCAAACATAACCAAGTCATGTAGAGTCACAACAAGGGAGGAAAATATCATCATGGAAGTGGCCTAACCAAGTTACGTAGGGTTTTCAAATCATTGAGAAGAACGATTACCTAAAATTTTGTTTTCCTTTTAACATGCCGAATTGATCCTGACAAGAGGGAACATGAGTTTTCATATTCAAGAAAATACGGTGTCACCATTTCACAATTTAAGGGTTATGTTCGGTCATGTGTCAATTAGTTGTGTTATAGGGGAGAGATAAGTTATAAATTTTTTATCTATTTGATATGAGCTATGATAAAATAGGGTTGAGTTTTATCCCTTAAAATTCTCCTTCTCTCTATAAATAAAAACAATTAAATTTTGGTATTCTTTTTCCTATCCATGACTAAAGATAACATAAATTCAAAATTTAACTTTCGTAGATGTTTTTTACATTACATTAAAAGGGTATTCTCTAATAAAATATAGAACCATATTTTAAGATCTAGGAAGGAACTAAAACACTTCAAATCTTGAGTAGGTTTCCCTTAATCTCCTTGAACTCAAAGGTACAAAAACAATAGAAATAATTGTATTATTATGATCACACCAAGCTAATACAACTAATTGTAAAGCCAAATAAATAAGATTTAAGAAAAGATTGTATATGATAACTTCTAAGTATTTTAAACA
The DNA here is from genome assembly GCA_019776745.2 of Taxus chinensis. Taxonomy (NCBI): domain Eukaryota; kingdom Viridiplantae; phylum Streptophyta; class Pinopsida; order Cupressales; family Taxaceae; genus Taxus; species Taxus chinensis. The sequence continues at coordinate 57,404 of JAHRHJ020000228.1, read as the reverse complement.
AACTATTTTTTAAAACAACTTTCATATGTGAACCAAGTTCTTAAAATAAATGAAAACTTGGTTATTTAAAAAAAAATACCAAATGAATCTTAAAATGGTGTGAACATAGTGAAACCAGGTAGGAATAACTTAAATATCTAACTAATGTGAACACAAAAATGAAACCATAAGTTACATTTATTGATAAATATGTGTTCACCATTTTTAAAATTATCTCTACATTCATAAAACATGTAAAAATTATATGTATAATTTATATCCTCAGAATAAATAGTAAAAATAATAATTTTAGACTGACTTATACTGATAATGCGGATATCTAAAAAAATCATAATGAACTAGGAAATTCTATAGCATGAGTAAATGAATTAACCAAAATGGTTATGCTAAGAAGATGACCATGATGAAGCTTATAATTTGGAAATGGGAAAAACATTATGTGGGTTAGTTTTAACAAAGAGGGTCAATTTCATGGTTGAATCTATATTTGGTATTCAAAATGATTTTTTTTATTAGAGCATGTTGCAACTATATGTGCATATTAATGTATCTTCTCTTCTATAATATAGAATTAAATACTCGACACTTGAGAATTTAATTCTCCTTAGTTTTCAAGATAAAATCACTTTAAAAACATAGATAAATATGTTCTATAATAATCCTGAAATAGAAATCCCAAAACCCACTACATATAAGTGTTAAATTACGTACCAGATAAATCAAGGCACCTGTAGTTCTCCTAGGTTGAGTTTTTTATTTTCTTTTTGATATTATATGATCAATCAATCCAACTATGAGTAGCCAATATGAATCTAAGATGATCCTTTCATCAGCACAAACAACTTAGAAACATATAATTTAAGATGTAGGAGTACTTCATATTATGATTAATCTCGTGTACAATTATTGGAATATTCTTCAATTATTTAAGATGTAACTATCCTTTGAAATTTTGATTTCAAAGGTGTAACCTGATGTGTTGTAGATGTAATCATTAATGGATGCATGAAATATTTAGGATATTATTTATATAAGAGATACTAATGAATTTTTCATGCATGACAACTTGAACATCCTTCCTAGGCCAAAATAATGAAATAAAAAAATATCTAATGATGTTCATTAAATAGAACAAAAAATAGGTTTTATTTACAGAGAATGTGTTTTTTTCAAACCTCTCTAAGGTAGCTAATTTATGGTAAGGAATTTTATGGTTATTTTAAAAATACTAAAAATATATAGAAAAGGAGTTTGTATGACTTGTTGGAATGACCTAGTTATTCATCTTCATACCTTACACCCTTTAGCATTTTTTTTTCATGTTTAGGGATAATAGAATAGTTTGTTTCACATTTATGCATACACCCATCATGGATTATCCTAACCTATTTTATCCTCTCCTTATAGGATATCCATATATATGTTAGAAATTAGGACACTTCAAGGGAGAGTTTTTTGGAGGTGACAAGGACTAAGAGGGGGGTGAATAGGTCCCAATAAAATGTTCACACTTGTGCTTTAAACCGTAATCACACAACATCATGTAAAACACACATAAAAACATATAGGTTTCTCAATGAAAAATGCCCAATGAAATATTCAAAATGATAAACATATAAATACACATAAATTGATAATGAAATTAGATCCACACACTTACATAGATATTCAAATCAGATCACAAGAGTAATGCCTTCAACAAAGAGAAATAAGGTACAACAAAGATGTACGAAGATGAACAATGTAGTCACATTAATATCAAAGAAGATATACTTCTTCCAAAAGTGATTAAAACTCAATATCATATCTAAAGAAACCTTAGAAACCAAAAAATCTGCATCCAAACATAAGCATCCAAATATGCCCTCCTTTTCCAACTCGCTCTCAAAGAAACAACACAAAATTTTTCCTTTCTCAAATTATTCTCATGGAAAATAAACCAAATGCTATCCTAGAATTTAATTCTAGGGGTTTTGGTATAGTTTCAAAGAGTTTTTCTTTGTAACAAAAGGGTTCTTCAAAAGTATATAAAAGGTGTTTCTAAAAGACTAGCAACAATATGCCCATAACATCAGTTTTATATCCTCTCCAAGATTCAAATTCAAAATTAAACTTTTTCCCTCCTTTAGATCAACCCATGCATCATAAAAATATCCCAAATTCAAATCATAAAATCTAAAATTTACCCAAGTAGGTCGGCCTAGTAAAAATCATCATTTCATGTGTCAAAAATGGCTCAAAACCCCATGGGCACAAAGATAAAAATACCCTTATTTCAAAATAACCATTTTTTATGACCCATAAATCACCATGCATGTTTAAATTAACATTTAAAAATCATACATGGTTGAAGTTAAATATCAACCAATCAAATTATTTTGTTTAACGGGCCCAATATCCTTTATACTTCTCAAAATTGTTATTTTTTGTACCCTTAAGCACCCTAAAAAGTTCATAAGGCCACCAATTAACTTCAAAAATATAAACCAATGTCATGTAAAAAATTTATGGAATTGGAAGAAACTTTATAATAGTTCTAAGAAATTTATAAGCCTTTAATAAAAAATATGCTCAAACTACAACTACTTTTATTTTCACAAAATATACCTGCTACAAAAGTTATTTCCAAAGGTTATCTCATTAAAAAAATTATACATATAATAAATACCTCCAAATGGAATCATTGGATCAAAAATTAATTACTATTTACATTATAGGTGATATAAGGAATCACCTAATGCATTTCATACTTCAAACAACTCCAAACTTGCACCAGAACAGATCCCATCTTGAACTGCAAAAAATATTCCTTTCCAAAGAATGACTTCGAAATCCTGTCAAATGACCTCATCATAAGGAAAAAATATATCAAACAAAATATCATGGAATCATATTTTTAACAAAACTTTAATCACATTCCAAATCCACTTGTAGCTTAAGTTATGCCCATTTTACTAAGCCCTACTATTTGAGACCCCAAACTTGCGCTTTGACAAGTCAACTTGTATAGACTTCAAATGACAATGTACCTAAATTAAAATGTCCCAAAACATTCATGGACATAAAGAATGACTCCTAAACGTCATGAACCATAAATTTTTCATGCTAATCCTTTGGATAACCTTGTCCTAAAACCTTATTTTTTATAAACTTTCATGTTTAGGTGAGACCCACTCATCACCTGTTGAGCCCAGAATTGACTAAGTCCCAATAAAAATGATGAGAGAACATGGAAGGAAATGTGGGAAGAAGTTGCTTAAGGTATAGCACGTGGGGAGACCTAAACATGCTCAAATAACTTGAGTATTTTTCTAGTTTTGGGATAAAGGGTTTGAGTTAGAACTAGAGTGCGCAAAGGTTTGCGTGTGAAAAAAGAAAATGGGATTGAAGTCTTAGATACATTTTAGGATATGGTGATACATGGAAAACACATGGAGATGCGAGTAGGCATTATGAGTGGATAAGATTAGAACTTGGAGTCTTACAACTCAAGAAAAGAATATTCGAGGATGTAATCATTACAGTTAGTGGAGGCTAATTGGGGTTTTGGCAAGTTGGAATAGGAACTTGATTATGGATGACCATGATTCCATCTAGCATGTGGCCTACTCATCAGTAAATTTGAGGCGGTGAAGGAGATATCTTGTTTCTATTTAAGGATATGTTTCGATCTAAAAAGGGAGAGGTGTGTGTGTAGAGAGATAGAAGATACAAATAGAGGATGGAGAGATAGTTATGGAGGATGTAGATGAGAGAGAATAGGTAGATTCAAGTTGATAAGATTCATTTTTTAGGTATAGGATGCTAATTTATTAATGTATTTGGTTCGTTATGACCCTTTTTTTAATCTGGCTACTATAATAAATTGTGAATCAATATATGATGGGTTGTTCTGAATATCTATGGTTATGGGTCTGAACCTTTGTGTTATTCATATTGATCATGGGTTAGATCTGATTCCTTTTTTCTTTTATAATGCTTACATCGTTTTCAAAGTGTATCTATGCTTAGATCTAGTGTCTTTATTTCTATGCTAGAATGAGTGCATGTATTATTGCTTCTACAAATATTCCCCTATTAATGGTGAACATTCTTACAAGGCTCACATAAAAGAGGGGATTGGTGCCGATGTGCATCTCGAGTGAGCACCCAACTAATGTTGGGTGATAGGCCAATGTGCCTGGGGTTGAAAGGGAGTAGGTAAAAGGAGGCTACATTTTGGTTTCATTATTGGGACATCTTTTGAAGATTTTGTGAGAATGGTGTCTGATCAGAAAATGATTGACCTTAGACAACATTGATACTTGGCTTAAGAGCATGGAGGATGGGTTTACATAGAGATTCAATACTAGATTTGATTTATATGCATGTAAATGGGTAGAGGATAACCTGCATCACGAGCTCTATGAGACATTACTTTGTTGTTTCTCAGTATAGTTGTATGAATGGTTATCATCATATGCATCATGGAAGAGTTTATATTATAGACCTCATGTTTGGACCCAAGAAGCATATCAATGGTTGCATGATGCTGATATGACCTGGACTTATGTTTTTGAGTGGTGGTGGAGTGGGGTGTTGACTATATATACATTGGAATATGTGGTTTCTACGCATTATTTCCTAGAGAAAGATGAGTTTGAGTTCTTGTGGGAGCCAAGAGGATCCTTCTTGCATGTTATAGTATTATCCATTAAGATCTTGATAATCACTATGAGTTTGGAAGAATTTCCTATGGATAGTTAAACTCCCACTAGGTGAGGGGCATGAAAGTTGGTGTGATAAGATATGGTGGACCCTAAAAAAGAAATGGAGAGAGAGGAGAGGAAATTAAAGTATAATCAAGTCTGAGAAATGGAATTGGTGAGACAACATGAATTTTTAGGAGTGACTGACTTATGGAGGTAGAAATTGTGGGAAGGATTTGAGGCTTCTGTGGAGAGCATGGAACTTGAGAAGTCTGTGGTACCCCATCTTGGAAAGTGTGGGAGAGAAACCCCCTCAGATTCTAAGGAGAGATCATTGTATGAAGGAAGGTAAATATCCATAGGTGCACATCTAAACCCAAATGGTGACCAAACCCTTGCACTTAGTTTTCTAGTTCCTAAGATAGGATATATTAATCTAGTTAGTATTGGTATTGGTAGTCGGGAGACACGTAGTAGATATAATTTTTCATTTCATTCATCTATAGCTGCAAAAACATTTTCTATGTTTAGTGGCATGTTTGGGACATCATTTGGGAAAGGTGTGAGTACAAAAAGTCTCAGTATCATGTGTGGAAGTGGTTCAACATCATAGACATTCAGAACATAGTTTAACATGACGGTGGGGATGTAGGGCGTAACTACTTCAAGCCCCTTACCTATTACGGGAGGAGGATCTGGTGGATCTAGAGGAATAGGAGCTACTAGATCTAGTGGATCTGGTGGTGGAGGAAACATAGGAGGGAATCAAGGTTCTGGATCTAGTGGAGAAGGACCTTAACCACCTCAACAGGTGTTTTATGAGATGTCTCTAAATTTACCTGACTACAAGGGTGTTGAGGATGCTACAGAGCATATACACAACTATATGTTGCTATAGAGTGATAAGGTTATTAATGCCCTAGAGTGGAAGGCAAGTCAATTTGTAAATACATTATAAGATTGTATGCATAGTTGGTACTGAAAGTATGACCAATGCCAAACAACAGTGGATTATACTACACTACATGATGTCTTCTTGATAGAATCCCACATTCCTAAATTTGATAAAAAGAGTATCAACACACTCAATGAAACTCAAAAAGGTATGGTATAAAGTGTACGGGATTATGATGTGTATTTTAAGAATATATTGTCGAAGTTATATTATGATATCTATCCCTCATAACATGCCCAATGGTTCGTTGGAGGATTGATAATACCTTTCAGATGAGCGATTTCACATAAGACTTTCACGGATCCATGAAAGGCCTTGGAGTCTACTCTTTGTGTTGAAGATGTCAAGAGAATTGATACTAGAGTAAGGACATTTTTAGAAGCATGGATTGTGCCATGAAAAAGTAACTTAAAAAATTATCTGGCGACTCAGCTCATGAGAATCATAGTTGAATTTTGTGCACAGATTGTGAGATAGAAGGACACACAAAGGATAGTTACCCTTAAAATTTGGTGTACGATATGTCATAATATTGTTAAATATGTCATAGTGATCATCATGCAAGTAGATGCTCATTGTTTCCATGTGCTATCCGTAAGAATGCATCTTCTTACTATAAAATTTTTACGTCCACTACTCACGATATGAAGGACTACATAATGATAGAACAAATACATGATGTCATTGATACTGGCGTGTGCCAAAAAAACATTGGGAACAATTCTAAGAATGAATGTCATCAATATGAAGGGCATGTATATGGAGGTAGATGAGGATGAGGTTGTCGTGGAGGATTCAGAGGTCATCATGGTCAAGGAGGTAGGACTAAATTTCCCCATGGAACTTGTTACAATTTTGAATTTTATGAACACTACAAGCATGAATGTCCATATTTTCTATAGTTCTCATGGTGCGGGAATAAGCATAAGTATGAGGGGTGCCCTAAGTTTTTATGAGCACATGATCCAAAACTAGAGGAAGGACAATGGCGTGGGAATGGTTAGTGTGAAGTGAACTGATATACTATGGATACCTAGGGTAGCGTATAACCCTGAGTTAGAAAATGTCTTAGTAACTATGTGAGCTGAAGCTGCACACGCTAAGGAAGCAATTAAGAAACAAACCCTCATTACAAGAGAAGAAGTATTGCATGGAAAATATCCTGATCCAAGCCATCAGAAATAAGTTTACTTGGAAACTATGGAGGTGATTAGAAACTTGTAGGGGGATATTCAATATTTGATGGATAAATCACAAAAATTGGAGCATGAAAGGAGCTCTGAGGTCCCTCAGAAGGACATGGATGAGGTTAGCAAAGTGTTTTCGATGATTCACTAGGAGAATATTATTCCTCTATTGGGATAATGGCTAAGATAAAAATTGACACACGCTGGAGGTGAGCATGAGAGACAAATCTTAGATGCTAATATGCCCCCTCACTGTATTGATTATGATTAGAAAATCATGATGAATTCAATTTTTGATGGATGGATCCTGAGAAACATATTAAATAAAAAAGGCAAAAATTTTAATGTCCTTACTTTAGATGTATAGAATCATATGAGGAGACCCCCATTACAACCATATTAAAATGTGTTGTATATCGGTAATAAAACAAAGGCTATGCACATCAGATTGTTGAAAGATGCATCCATAACCATTCAAGGGGAAAAGTTCACTAGGGATTTGGAGGTCGTAGAACTTTTTAAAACAAAAAAAGTAGCACCTAAATATTTGGCTATGAATATATTTACTTTTTTCTAACATTGGGTTATCTCTTAAGTTGTGGGACTTGCAGGCTTTAGATAACCCTCTAGAGAAAGTTAGTTATTGCTCCTAAACTTACTGTCACAATCTAATCCTAATACATGAAAACAAACTACCTAATCCTATTGTAATATTCCAAGGGACCAAGGAGAGAGAGAGAGTGCATGATAATAAACCTACACTAAAATTAGTGATACAATAGACAAGGAGGTGAGAGACAATATAGTGAGGGAGAAAGAGAAGAAAATTGAGATGGGAAAGGCCATACAAAAGTGACATAGACCCAAAGCTTTATTTAACATATTTTCTCACATGAAACACAACAAAATGAACTAGAAAGGGAAAAAAATTGCACAACACAATGCGATAAGGAAAAGAGAGGAAAGGTTACAGCTAAAAAGAGCAAGGGTAGACAAATGTGTCACAAAACAATATTTATTGCAATGAAAGTATGCACAGACCATTATAGTTGCAAAGGAATGAAATAGAACACATTTTCAAGCCCAAAATGAATGTTTGATGGCTCACAAATATTTTGGGAAATTTTTTACAAATTTCCATTAAAGTTTTTGAATGTCCTCCTTTTCAAAATGAAATATTTTTACAATATATAACTCGAATGAAAGAGAAGAGGAAAAATATAAGGTGACCAATTTTTTTAGACATTAACCACCAACAATATGCATTAAAATTCTCTACAAAGAACATGGTAACCTTACAAAGCCATCATTTAGTCTATTGCATCCTGCAAAAGAAAACTAAGGCATACTTCATCAATTCTCGTAGTTGAGCTACCGCATTTAAACTTTTAGATGCACAAAAATGCTTCTTCTTCCTCCAAAATATGTGTTGAAATTTTTGACCCAATAAAAACTAGAAAAACAAAAATTTGATGATGTGAAATTGAAGGGGTCAATGAGATCTTTCCAGCAATATAAATTTTGTCTAATTTGGTAAAAAGGGATCAAAAGATATAGTGATTTGAAGATTTGCTTATCGAGAGGCACATTAAATTGACACGTGGTAGACTTTGATTGGTCCCAAGGATCATCCACTGTCACATGTGCTTACTTCACCTATTTCCAAGTGTCATCCCCTCATTGGGTCCCAATATCGGGCTTTACTTCTCCACTATTCATCTATCATTCATTATTCCTTTTGTGGGCTACCTTTATGAAAATATGGGTGAATAAAACCTTACCATGTTCCTTCAAGATGTCAGACTATAGTTAGACCTTTGTTAGTCTTCGTGACATGTGGACCAATGAAAATTCTCCATGCTCTTTGCATTTAATACACTATCACACCCCTAGAAACACAAGCCAATAAGAAATGACCACATTTCTTTGAAAATTTCTCCTTGAATGACGATTGTAAAAATGCGAGTGAATGAGAAGGATCCATGCACTTTTCATGTCATGCCTTTTGATTATCAACGTATTACATCCAAAAACTATGAGCCAATAACAAAACACCATGCCTTGATGCATTTTCAATATTTTAATTCCTAACCTCTGACAATGGCGAAACACAAGCAAATGGGAAAGCTCCATGTTTCCGTAGTGTCAGAACATGTCAATCTACTACTTCATGATTAGATATGATTTGATGGGCCTTTGAATTTTTTAGATTTGTGAAAGATGAGCTAATGATATAACACCACATATCACTTTTCTTCTCAACTTCAACATTTGGGACTTAGACACTATTTGGATTTTTAGTCAAGCTGTCAACTATCCTCTTTTTCCTTGAACTGAAATGGGCTATGCGACATGCAAAACCTATGTAAAAAAAGATGAAAATACATACGTACTCCAAGTGGAGACATGTAGAGTGTTCACAATGTACTTCTTATACTTGGAACAAACCTACCTACCCTACTCTAACCAAAAGAAGGAAAAGCTAAAAAAAACTTGTAACAAGTAGGAAGAAATAACTTCCCTATTTTACAAAGTGTGGCCATGTAATTAATTTTACAATGGACATGTCCTTTGAAAAGAGTGAAAAACTGACTTGTAGCTTATTTTCCACCCTTTTCCTCAAAGTATCAACACACAAGACAAATACCTCTTTTATTTTCTCTGAATTTGGACTTGAGAGGCATTGTTGCTAACCTTGGGTGCATTGAAGATCATCCTCATGCTCTGAAGTGAGCATGAATGGTTTTGGCTTATTTGTTTTTAGCTCCATGCTGGCCAAATAACTGATTGGACATGAGGCCTTGGGAAGCATTAGGATGATAAATTTTATTTTATCATTCCTTTGAAATTCATCCCCATGAATGGGGACATCTTGTAGGATATCCAGAAGAAGGTGGTTCCTTGTAAGATAATTTTGAATGCTTCTTTTCCTCTACAAACAACACTGCTTATTCCAAAACTACCCTTTCCAGGATGATTGATTTGAATTTTTTGTCATCATATTCCTCCTCATCAAGAATGAATCTTGAGAGATCAAAATCCTCAAAAAAATTAGATTCTTGGAAGGATGGAGTGGAAGAAGAATCTAAAATTTTACCATCAAAAGAAAGCAAGAAGATTCCTATGAACTCTTCTTCATCCAAGGATTTATAATATAATCTTTCAACCTCTATAGCATGAAGCTCCTCCTGGTTGGTTGTAGATGATGATAATGGTTGTGGTGGCTCAATGAAACCTTCCAATAGTTAAATAAGCTCCATGTATGCAAGACAATGAGGTTCATTGAATTCCATGGAGACATCCTGAACATTAGGGAGTTTTTCTTCTTTTATTTGCACATGCTCTTCTTCTTGTGGATTTGGAGTTACCTCTTATTATTATAAATTTTCAAGCTGATATGAATCAGAAACCTCTAAGAATGTGGTGCCAATATGGACACTACATTCAGAGAAAAGAGATTGTTGATCATCTGTTTCTTGTGTTTTTTCTTCTTCACAATCAACTTCCACATTTTTTTCTTGAACTCTAACCTCTTATGAAGGCCTAGTTATTAATGGAATTTTATTCATATATTAAATATTGCATCCCACTTCTTCAAGTTTCTTGAAATTTCTTCCCTACTAGGCTCTTTATTTTGTTTCCCTGCTTTCCTAATTTTATGATCTTGTCCTTCCGAAAATGGGTTTGGGATTGCAATAGGAAAGGTGGGTTGAGGTTTAGCTAATTTTGTTATTATTTATGGTGGTAGAGGAGGTATAAATTCTTTTTGTGGAGGAGATGGATTTTTTTGAGGGAAAAGGGAAAATAAAAAATCAAGTGGGGTGAAAGAGTAGAAGGTTGAGAAGAGGAATCCATACTAGAGGAAACATGAAAAATATTGGAAATTTGGTCTCAAGTTGAGATGTCAATGATTGTAGAACGGGGGGAGGGTTGTAGTATGACAATACAGGTGTCTCCCATCGATAGGATTGACCAACATTGGATTCATAGGCCCTAATCTCATCAATTAATGCTTCAAGTTGTGGTAACATATCAACTATAAAAGTAAACTTGTGATGAGGGATGAGGTGAAATGGCATAGGGCGTAGCCATGGACAAGGTGCCATGAAGCCAATTCTGAATGCTTTGAGTTGATTTGTAGCTCAGGATTGAACCATGCTTTCCTCCATTCTTTGAATATTATCCTACACATTAGCACTCTCTAGGTAACTACTACCATCATATGCACACCCTTTCTCTTGAAAATATCCTTAGCCAAAATTATCTTGACATTTCTCATACGGGTAAGAATAATGGTTGTAAATCTGATCATAGGACTGATCTGGAGGAGTTGGGAATTATATTAGAGGTTGGTTACACTACTGCAAGTGTGAATTCAACAGTGTGAATGAAGCTATGATTTCACAACTTCATAGAGTTCAAGAAAATGGAAGGAAATGGAAAGAAAGATGATTGAAAAATGAATGGAAGAAATGTTTGAAATTCAGAGAAAATGTGATGCTTGAATTGGTGGAGTCACTAGATATGATTGAAAATTTCCTCTAAATGCTAAGATATCACCAAGAGCACATCAAACTTGTTGATATGAAGATGTAGACAAAGATACACACCTGTGAAATATATAAGTTTCACTTGCTTGTCCCACCGGGAATGCCATAACTGTTATCAAGTAGTGAAGGTCACATGGTTGCTAATGATTTAATGCTTGGAGTGGAAAACCTATAAAAGATGAAACTCTAACTTTTTTGATGTCCCACTATGTGTACCAGTACTGTTATCAAGAAGTGAAGGTTACATGGTGGCTAATTATTTGTTACTTGAATTTGAACACCTCTGAAAGATGAAACTCAAATTTTTGTGATGTCCCACTGGGTGTGCTAGAAATATTATCACAAAATAGTAGCACCCAAATATTTGGCTATGCAAATCTCTACTTTTTTAACATTGGGTTATCTCTCAAGTTGTGAGACTTGCGGGTTTGAGATAACCCTCCAGAGAAAGTTGGTTCTTACTCTTAAACTACCTACCACAATCTACTCATAATATAGGTAGGAGAACTACCTAATCCTATCCTAACATTCCAAGGTTCTAGGGAGAGAGAGTGCATAAAAATAAAAACCTACACTAAAAGCAGTGATACACTAGACAAGGAGGTGAGAAAAAATATAGTGAGGGGAGAAATAGAAGAAGAAAATGGAGATGGGAAAGGCCAGACATAACTGACATAGAACCAAAGCTTCAATTACCATCCATTTTCACGTGAAACACAACAAATAGAACTTTAAAGGGAAGAAATCATTTACAACACACAATGCAATAAGTAAAAGATAGGCAAGGTTGCAACTAAAACAAGCAAGGGAAGACAAATGGGTCACAAAACAATATTTATTGCAATAAAAGAATGCACATACCATTATAGTTGCAAAGGAAGGCACTATAACACATTCCCAAGCCCAAATGAAGGTTTGATGGCTCATAGATTCTTTTGAACAAATTTTACAGAGTTTCATTAATTTTTTTGAATGTCCTCTATTTCAAAATGAAATATTTTTACAATATATAGCTCTAATGAAAGATAAGGAAGAAAGAGAAGAGGAAAAATATAAGGGGAGTGATTTTTTTAGACTTTAACCACCAACAGTCTACGTTAAAATCCTCTACAAAAAAAATGGGCACCTTATAGAGCCACCATTCAATCTATTTTGTTTTGTAGAAGCAAATGAAGAAATACTTCATCAATTTGGTGGTTAAGCTACTTGATTTAATATTTTACATGTCTTAACAACCTTATTTTTCCTCAAAACCATTTTTTGGCCATTTTGACCCACAAAATTCCACCAAAATCATATTATGATGATTTCAAGTTGAAGGGCTCGATGAGAGGTATCCAACGGTGTAAATTTTATCTAATTTGGTTGAAGGGATCAAAAGATGTGGCCATTTGAAGATTTACCTGTCAGGAGGCACAATAAATTAACACGTGGAAACCTTTGACTGGTTCATAGATCAACCTCTATCACATGTTCTTACTTCACCTTTTCCCAAGTGTCATACCCTCATTGGGTCACAATATCAGGTTTTACTTCTCCACTCACCATATGTCCTTTATTTTTACCTTTTGCAAGTTGTCCTTAGACCTTTGTCAGTCTTTATGACACATGGAAAAATGAAAAGGCTCCATGCTCTTCACATTTCATACCCTATCAAACCCTTATAAATTTGAACTAATAATAAATGACCACTTTTATTCACAATTTTCCCCCAACTAACAATTATGATATATGATCTAATGGGAAGGCTTCACACACTTCACATGTTATTCCTTTTGATTATTAGCCTCTGATATTTATGAATCGTGAGCCAATAGGAAAGCTCCAAGCCATGATGCATTGTTAGTATTTTAATTCCTTGCCTTTAACAACTACAAAATGTGAGAAAATGGGAAAGTTCCATGTTTCCACAGTGTCAAAAATTATCAGTCTACTACTACGTGCTTGGATTTGATTGGACAGAAATTCACATTTTTTAGATTTTCCAAAGATTAGCTAATGAAAAAGTGCCAAGCATGCCTTTTCTTTGCAGCTTCTAAGTCCTCGACTTAGAAACTTTTTGGCTTTTTGTGTGGCCGTCAGTTGTCCTGATTTTCTTCCTTTGTATCATGAATTTTCAATGTCCCACGGGTTTAAGGAAAACCAACCTATATCCTTGACCAAGCTCCTTTGTTTTGCGGATTGTTAAAACATAGAACCCACCAATGAATTAAAAATGAGTATCCCATGGATTTTCAAATGCCAATGGACAATGCATTTAGGAAGTGTAAATTGATGGTCATTTGACCTTTACAAAACTATAAAAATGGCTAAGTCCATTTTTAAGCTTTTTAAATCCAAAATAACCTGGGGCTAATTTTACATAACATAACTTGTTAAGGTAGAAAATTTACCATCATTACTTGGGTGCCCATGGTGTTACAAGAATAACACAAAATTGTACTTTAAAAAGGGGTACATCCACTTTGAGAATAAGGAGCACGTAATTATTTCACTAATAGATGGGATGTTTGTGCCTTATGTGGATCCCTTATGAGAGGAGGATCTAGAAATAATATATGTGCACACCATCAAGAGAAGGAGTCATTCAGTGGAAGGATGCTCAATCCATGAGTGATAAAAATAGTATTGCATGTGATAATTGGGTGCATGGGACTTATGAGTTGGTTAGATGACTAGTTAAGGATACTTAGACTCAAGTTGTCAGAGGATGCTCAGTTAGGCATCTAGGAGGAAGGAAGTTACCAAATTACACTGGGGAAGGTAACCTTGATGTATTTCTACACATGATGGAAGTCTAGTGGACATGTCAAGTAGAGAGAAGGAATATTCTTACCTATACCTTGAGTAGAGCAGTCAGGTATTGGTGGGAGACGCATCAAATAATATTATAGAATGGTGTGAAGTGAGAATTACGCTCTTTGTTAGGTTTCTCTGAAGAAATGCACCATCTAAAATATGTGAATACTATGGGAAGGAATCCTTCTCATTCCATGTCCATTAATGTGAGAGATCCTAGGTGAAAGGCCCAGAAGCCTTTCCTCCTTCACTATGGGTGCATAAGTTTTATTTCCACCTTATAGGGTTATGAGCATGCATGGTATATCCATTTGGAGTTATGATGTTAGATAGGAAATTGGACAAATTTGATAATGGATATTATCAAGTCTTTTGAGTATCAATCTCTTAAATCATTAGTGAATGAGGTGCTGCAGGTAGTCAAGCACCTTACCTTAGGAGATAGTGGAATGATTGAGGATTGAATCCTATATTTTCTCTGGGGGAAATTGAGTTGGGGGTTCCATTCTTAAAAGAACAAGTAGAATAAGTATAGATTGAGTGTTCCTGCCATGAGAAAGAGAGGGGTAAGTTCGTGTATTTGATAGATGATGAGGAAGTAGAAAATTTGGATATTAATCATATGGAAGGTACGTGTAAATTCTTGGATAAAGTAGATGAGAAAGCGTGTGTCTACCATGAGCCCTTGAAAAAATATAAGGTTAATATTGGTATAGAAGTAGAGCCAGAAGAAGCTAACATTGGGATTACTGGATGGACCAGGAGGTTTCAAAAATAGTTGATTTGTTTCACGAATTCCAATATTTTTCCCTACATAGGTACCATTAATTGAAGGGATTTCATCACTCATTGGGGGAAATGTGGATCAAGTTAAAAGAAGGTGCTCACCTCATCAGGAAGAGGCCCTATAGGATGAACCTGAATTTACACGTAAATGTTAAGGAGGAAATTGATAAGATGATAGAATCCAGAATCATTAAGGAAATTGAGGAATCTGAATGGGTAATCCTAATGGGGATTAGTATCAAGAAGGGTGAGAGGATAAGGATATGTCTGGACTATAAAGATTTGAATGCTGCATGTGTCATAAATCCTTTCCCAACCCCATTTACTAAAGAGATCTTGGAAGGTGTAGTAGGGTGGGAGATTTATTCTTTTACAGATGGATTCTTAGGTTATCACAAGGTAAGGATTGTGAAGGAAGACTAGGAAAAGACTACGTTCACCACTGAATGGGAAATTTTTACTTATATGGTTATGCCCTTTGGCTTTAAGAACGCACTATGTTGTATTTTTCACAGCATTGTGGTGTAGGCCTTTCAAGACTTCATCCATAAATTTCTACAAGTTTACCTGGATGATTGGATAGTGTATGGGTTAGTAAGGGATCATTGTGACGATTTGAGATTTATGTTTGAGAGGTGCAGGAAGCTAAGTATCTCTCTAAACATTAAGAAATGTATCTTTTCTACTCCTTTCGACACATTACTAGGTCACATTATTTACAAGGAAGTCTTATTGGTTGATCCTGCCAAAGTTGTTATTTTAGGATTAGAGGAGCCTACCAGTCAAAGTGTAGTGTGCAGATAATTAGGGCATATGGGTTACTATAGAAAATTCATCAAGGGATATGATAGGATTTCCATGCCATTAGAAGAGTTGTTAAAACATAAGAGTAAGTTTCATTGGGGAGAGGCACATTAGGTGGCTTTTGACACATTGAAGGAGAAACTTACTATTACACCCATTTTATGCTTTCCCTCTTGGGAAATCCCCTTTCATGTACATGTTGATCAGTCAAGGATGGTAATAGGAGATTTGTTGGCACAACCTGGATAGGGGATTGTTAATCACCCCTTATGTTTTTCAAGTAGAAAATTAACACCAGCTAAGCGAAGCGTTATCTTTGATTTATGTGCTATAAAAGTTTAGGAAATACTTGTTGGGTACTCTATTTATATTTTACACATATCACATGGTGCTTAAGTATTTGGTAAACAATCATGTCTTGCAAGGGGGCATATGTCAGTGGATCTTGTTGTTTCAAGAGTTCAAATTTTCGGTCATGGTAAAGCTAGGTAAAATAAATTTAGGACTTGACCATCTATCATGGATTAACACATGTGAGGACATGTAAAGAATTGAAGACATAATGTCAGATTCATAGTTTTTCAGATTACAGCGTGCACCCTCTGATTTGGAGAATATTGTTGTTTTCTTACGAACTAGTGTGGCACCTGAAGGAATGTAGGCCTTAGAGAAAAAGTAGTTGGCTATAAGCGTCGTTCCCTATATGCTGATTAGTGGATACCTGTACAAACTAGGTCAGGATGAGGTTTTGCATCAGTGTGTACTGGAACATGAGTGTACTACAATCATGGAAGAATCTCATGGTGGTATTGTGGATTATCACTATGTAGGGAATTCTACCACGCACAAAATTCTATTGGCAGGGCTTTAGTGGGAGATGGTTTATAAATATTGTATAGAGTATTGTAAGCCCTGTGACCATTTCCAGTGCCTTGGGAAGATGGGGCAGAGAAATGAAATACTATTAAGACCTATTGCTAGTGCAAAACCATTTGAAAAATGGGCAATTGACTTTTTAGGACCTATTTCCCCATCCGCACATAGGAAAAGTTCACGCTATATTATCACTTGTACAGACTATCTTACAAGGTGGGAGGAAGTAGCGCATACGAAGGATTATACTGCAGCTACAATAGCTAGGTTCCTATGGGAGAATATAATCAGTTGATATGGATGCCCGTTGAGTTTAACAAGCGATAGAGGTACTCATTTCTTGAATGAGACAGTTAGAATATTATTGAAGAAATTTATGGTGGCACATTATAAAACTACACCCTATCACCCTCAAGCTAATGGAATTGCTGAAGCCTTTAACAAGATTTTAAGCCACACATTGAATAAGATTTGTCAAAATAAAGATTTTGGAAGAAGGGAAACATGGGATGATAAAGTATCTGAAATGCTATGGGTATATCAAATGACTTATAAGTGATTAAACAAAGCCACTCCTTTTCAATTGGTGTTTGGCACAGAGGTTTTTTTTCCTATGGAATTCATGTTACCTTCTCTGCGTATTGTGTGCGCTAGAGGATTGTCCAATGAGCAAGCATTAGATGAGTGCATTGAAAAAATTATGGATTTGGATGAAAGGCACACCATTTCTAAGTGGATTCAGAAGATGGAAAATGCGCGACAGAAGGCATGACATGATCATCATATTGAAAACAAGAAGTTTGAGGGTGGGAAGATGGCTCTTTTATATGATTCTAAGTTTATGCACCACCCTGGGGAACTCAAGGTACATTGGTTGGGACCATATTTCATATCACATATACTTGATTCATGTGCTTTCCAGTTATAAGCACTGGATGGAACACAATCTCCCAATTATTTCAATGGGAGTAGGTTAAATCCCTACTATAAATAAGTCTTCTTAGTGTTTGTAAATAAGGAAGTGTTTCCATTTAGCTTAGGATTTCCATTAATGTATTTTCCTTTATTTGTGTTTCCCTTCTTCGTCTCTTTGATTTTTGTTTGGTGTGTTGTGTAATAAGCACATTTACGTGCCAATAGACAATAATTATCTAAGAGGTTTCATGCACAGAGGATCGCACATTATTTTAGTATGTAGTGGTGGTGAGTGCAGTAAAAGGTATGTAGTTGGTGTGTTGTTGATTAGAGGCCTAGGATAGAAAAACAAAAGTGCGTGGTGAAAAAAAAGGAACACACATAGTAGAGGTGAAACTGGTTATCAGAGATAAAAAGGTGTCAAGAAAATTTTATAGTATCAAGAAATTTTCATGGAATCCACATACAATAAAGAAAGTGTGGAGCATTAAGAACTTGGTATATTACATAGAGGAAGATGTACTTCGGTGTTGAAAGCATGTGTAAGGGATTCTGTGGTCGATGAAGTTTTATGCACCAGAAGGATGAGAAGGTTACGCACAATTTTGTGCATGGAGAAAAAGCGCTAGAAAGAACGCACAGGAGGAATGCGTTGGAAAAATATGAAATTAATGTGGTTGTACGATGGTAGGTGGCATGTGAGTTAAGGTAGTATAAAGTGAAAAACTATAAATAAGGAATTGGGGTAAATTAGTTTTTACCTTGCATTTACTTGGAGAAGAGCTCTTGCAAACTAGGGCATCCTTGCGAGAAATTTGTGAAATTTGTGTGCAAAGTAAAGGATTTGAGGAAATTAAAAACTAGTGTGGAACAGAGTACACAGGTGTGCATAGAAGTGGTTTTTTGGATGGATTTATGTGGGTGTTGACATTTTCTTGTAGAAAAAAAGGGTTTCCTGGTTAGGGTTTGCGAAGTTAGGGCATGAGTTTGAAGAAATCGCATAGAAGGATCAAAGCCAAGGGTTTGAGCAGTAACAAGGCAAAGCACAAACAAGGAAAAGCAAAAACAAGGATTTACAAGGACCCAACATGGAATATGACACCAAGGAAAGGATTGAATGTTTCACTAAAGAATAAGGGCAAGGGCAAAGGAAAACCAGTCACATCCACATGTTTTAACAAAGAATGGTATAGAGAGCTGGAATACCCAGATGGGGTAGTAATGGGGATGGAATGGGTATCTCACATTCAGAATATGGTTATAAGTGATTATAACCATAGAACACGCACCAATGAGAAGGAGATGGTGTTAGAGCTCATTTTCCCTATAGGAGAGAGAACACATGATGACAAACCAATGTATGATGACTTCGTGAAGGGGAAATTGGAGAATGTCGTGCTTTTGCAATTTTTTGAGTTTCCATTTTTCAGAAAATCTGATAGATTATACCAATGGATAATGTCATGTGTACATGAAAATTACTTCTACTTCGCAAGGAGGACGATGTGCATAATCACACATTTGATCTCTAGATATACTAGATTTATCTGCACACGAGAGTTGATGGGCAATGACTTGGGTGATAAGGAGGCTATCAAAGAGACAACTAAGGAATATGAATACAAGAAGGGAAGGTGCTATTTCGATATTTCTAAGATCTCTGACTCGGTGATGAAGATGGCCGCATGCCTGTTCACTAAGTTGAATTGACAAGAATGATGGATGTAAGTAAACAAGAGATGGTTGAACATTTACATGAAGGTTTCGGAAGGGATAATCTAAAACCTCTCAGCTTTCATTTCGGAGGATAGCATTGATGTTAGGAACGATGAAGATACAATTATGTATGGTAAGATTCTCCTTAACATTGTGTTTTCTGAGATTGGAGTGCCCGATGGGCTGAATAAAAACATTTGGCAATACTCAGAGGAGAACTCCTTCCCAACCAAGATGTTTAAGGTATATACTTGTGATAAAATAACATCTTCATATAGGGCGTTCTTGGATAAGTGGTACAAGTGGAAATGCATGATACATTTGGAGCAGAATGGAAAATTCCTGAACAAATTCCAACCATTGGTAAAGGATGAGGTTGAATTTTTAGTGTACCAAAACTTCTATATTGGAAGGTTTACGTTAATTGACGGCACTAAAAGCCCATGGTATAAACTACCTTTTTCCTTCATAGCGTAGTATTTTCAAAGTCCAATTAACAGGTTCAAGGAGGCCAAGAAACTTAGGTTTGATCTGAGTGAGGTAGATCAGGAGCATTGCATGCTGCTTCGAACATTGGTGTATCCTAAGAAGCGCACATATGTGGAGAAGTATGTGTCTCATGACATACATATACTAAGGCCCATAACATTACCACTTGCAGGAAGCACATTAACATGGGTGTACATACACCTAAGGCCCAAGATTGAAAAGGGTGCATATGTTGAAGAGGATGTCTCCATCCCTAAAGACCCCACTGGAAGAAAGAAGATAGTGCTAAAGAAGAGAGAAAGAGAGGAGATCCTAGCAAGCAAGGTGCCTAGTGTGCGGGGAGTTCAGACCAAAGGGGCACAAGATTTTGGCATAGGAATGAGAACTTATGCTCATAGGAAGAAGTCACTAGTAAAGGAGAAATACCTAGTAGTAGAGTCTCTAGTGAAGAAGAAGTAAAGGGTAGTGCAGAGTTCAGACTCTGAGAAAATGAAGAACGAAGAAGGTGATGAGACTGAAGGAGAGGGTGAAGAGTGCGAGCCAGAAAATGATGCCCCTATGTTTGATATACATGAATTTGATAAAGAGTGGGATGATTTTTTGGAGGAAGCTTGAGAGAAAGAAGGAAGTGAAGAGGAAGTGGGGACAAATGTACATGAGACCCCACACTTGTCTGGTAAACAATTGTATGACATGGTGGAGAAGGAAGTAACAAGTATCATCAAGTACTTAATAGAGCACGAGGTGGAGTACAGCATGGAGGAATTAGGGAAGGAGTGGGGAAGCATGGGTGGAGATCCTAGTTTAGCTATCAGTGTCCCAAAGGGATCCAACATGGGTGGAAATGTCACGACAACAGTACAAGGACCCTTAATGACTTATGTCAATGATCCAAATAAGGTCCTGCACCTGCGTTTCTAGTGCACAGTGCCTATAGACTAGCTTTTTTGTTGATCTTAAATTGATAAGGATAGTGTCTGCACATGCACAAAGAAGATGATGTCATGGAATTTTGAGTCCCATGTTGATGAACATTGAATTCAAGGTCGATGCAGGAGCATTGGTGACCACAAAAAACCCTAATGAGATAAATCCTATTGTGGACTCACAGCAACTGATTGACGAGCATGCATGTAACACATTAACCAAAGTGGTGGTGGAGGTCAAAGTGAGGTTATTCGGAAGGAATAACAGGATAAGGGCATTAGAGAAAGAATTGGATGAAAAGAAAAAGGAGATTATAGAGAGAAAAGGAGATTAAGGAGAAGGAGTCAGATAATTATGTAGCTGAGGATTGAGTTAAGGGAAGAGAAGGGGAAGGTGCGTGAAGCTTATAATTGAAAGTAGAGGTTATTTCAAACTCCATTATTTTGAAGCCCAAGACTTAGCCCCCTCCACAGAAATATGAGTCCAGCCTTCCACTACGTAGAGGACTTAACGAGCATAATCATGATGGAGAAACAACCACTTGCACTATAATTCGGTGGAAGAAGTTATGGCATAGAAGGAGCAAGAGAAATTATAGATTGGGGAGACAATAACTCAATACACTAAGCTTCTTACTATAGTGAAATACATGGATCACATAACCGAAGTTGTCTATGAAAACTACAAAGACATAGATAGGGGGAAAGTGTGTTGGTTGCTACACATGAGGAAGACTTGAAGGAGTTCCAGGCCAAGAATAAAGGCAATCAGGTGAAACGTGACAAGGTCCTAACAGAGGTTGAGAAGAAATATGAGACAATTGAAAATCTAAGATCCTTGATTAAAAATAAAGTAAAAGAAGTATATCCCCAAGGTACATGAAGGATGGATGCACTGAGTGACCTTAACAAGCAAATGGAAAATATTGTGGCTACATTGAAGGATAAGGGTGAAGAGTTGATGTTTTATGAGGTTAACACGCTAATAGGGGATTTATTTCAATAGACACAGAGTGAGGTGGATGCTTGGAATAAGATTGAAGCATCCTTGAATAAATACTTCCCACACCTTGTACAATAGTAAAAAATTTCTTTTGTTCTTTGGCATAAGAAGAATATAGGTTATTTCAATCTCTTATTATTTATTCTTTGTTGAAAGAGAATAGATTTTCCAAGGATGGACAACATGCTTAGTCTAGGGTAATGTTGATCCCATAATTGATTAAGTCCTAGAACATAGGATGAGCACACATGGAAGACAGTGTGGGAATAAGGCACTTGAGGGATAGCGTGCAAGGAGAATTAAGCATGCTCAGACAACTTGAGGAGTTATCTAGTTCTGGTATGAAGGGTTTGAATTAAAACTAAAGCGCACAAAGGCTTGTGTGTGAAAGTAGAAAAGGGGCTTGAAGACTTAGCCGCATTTTGGTATATGGTGATACATGGAAAACATGTGGAGATGCAAGTAGGCATGATGAGTGGATAAGGTTAGAACTTGGCATCTTGCAGCTCAAGGAAAGAATATTCTAGGAAAGGAATATTCCACGATGTAATTATTATGGTTAATAGAGGCTAATCAGGGTTTCGGCAAGATGACATAAGCACTCTATTATGGAGGAGCATGATTCCACCTGGCATGTGGCCTACTCATAAATGAAGCTGAGATAGTGGAGGAGAGATCTTGATTCTATTTAAGGATGTGTTTGGATCTAAAATAAAGGATAATGTGTATGTGCATGTGGAGAGAGCTAGAATATGTGAATAGAGGATGGAGAGGAGAGAGCATAGCTACACCCATTTTGAGCAGAGTCATTTTATAGGGATATGATGCTAATTTATTAATGTATTCGGTCCCACTATGACCCTTTTTGTAATCTTGATACTATAATAAATTTTGAATCAATATATGATGGGATGTTCTGAATATCTATGGTTATGGATCGAAACCTTTGTGTTATTTGTATTTTGCATGGGTCAGATCTGATTCCTTTGTGTTTTTATAACGCTTACATCCTTTTCATAATGCATCTATGCTTATACCTAGTGTCTTTATTTTTTTCCTAGAATGAATGCATGTATTACTATTTCTACAAATATTCCCCCATTAATGGAAAACCTTATTAGAAGGCTCACTTAAAGGAGGGGCTTGATGCTTGGGTGCACCTCGGGTGAGTGCCCAGTTAATATTGGGTGATAGGCCAATGCACATGGGGTTTAAAGGGAGTTATGTAAAAGGAGGATAATTTCACCATGACCTCAACCATACATCTATATAAATGTAAGAGAGTCATTTACAAAATACAATCATCACTTTTGATGAACTAGTATAAACTGGGTCACTATACCTCTATTTCTCCAAACTACGCCTAGCTAGGGTTTAGCTATGGTTTGAGACCACTTTACCTTATTAACATTCATTCATAAAACCTAACAATAAAATGATCTCATTATTTTTTTTGAACCATGATAAATTAACCATATAAGCATCTCTAAAATCCACAAGGTCCCATGTAAAAGAAAAAAACTTTATAGTGAGCATCTGAAGTTGCAATTCGAGCTGGAATTACATTAGATTTTGAACACGTCTCATTGAAATTGACCTATCATGCAAAGTACCCATCCTAAAAAACATGAAATTTTTCTTAAACCACCATGACACATAAAAATAACATCTACAATCATTATAATGTCAATAACATACTTAAAGATCTCTAGCCTATCTCATTTACATTAGCTTCACCTTTAGGATTCTCACTATAGAAGCTAGGGGTCAATTGAAATAATGCAATAAATCATCATGAAACCTCTGAAAATGACCAAAAATATACCTTATAAATCATGATATACCTAAATGAAATATTCCACAATCTCATATGGATCCAACCTACACAGTCACACCTCCAAGAAACCGTGTGTTTGCTTCCAATGAAAGCTTGTAACCTAACCAAAATATGTGTATCTACATCATGCCACCTAAAGTCAGTTCTCAAGCACCCCCAAATCTTTTATCCATAATGTCAAAATTATTATGAGTCACCCAAGAAGCTCATACTGTCATGCTAGATCACATAAGCACTTGAATATGTAATATTCACTTTGTAAGACTTTAGAAAAAATGGATTTTTTTTTTTAACATAATTTTCTTTGAATACACATTCCTTTACCAATCCATATCATAAAGGAAAACCATATGCCACTGTAATGACTCAGTGATACACCTATCTCTCATTTCATGAGTCAATATTAACTGAAATACTAAGAAACGGTTCCAACTCAAAAATAAGATTAACAAAAGGACTTTCCCACAAGGTTATAAAACCAAAAAAAGAGGGAAAGAGATTATAGAATCTAAAAATGTTTAAGTAAGAACTAATTAAATCAACCTAATTAATTCTATCTCTAACATAAATATGAAACTCATTAAATACTTCTAGTCATCTGATCAACAATAATTAATAAAGAGATAATTCACATTTATGCTTAATCTTAACTTATCATTCTAGCTTCCAACATGAGTTTTAAAAACTCAACCTATTTGTTTATTCAAGAAGAAGTAAATTCAAAAATCAAAGTACCTTTCTAAAATAAATATCATGTTTTAATACTCACAATGTTCACAACTTGCATTACAACTGTATGATCAAAAAATAGATACAACCTAAATATCATCCTATCCATCAACCTTACCCAACTCAGGCCCAACTTAGAAGCTAAAGATTATGTTGATCAACAAAAAGTCTAATAATTACAGGAAAGAAAAATTTTAACCAAACAAGAGATTAGGTACATGACCAAAAGCAACATAACTCACAGTATAAGTTCCTTGAAGGCTTGCATTCACATCTAATTTAAAAACTCAAAAGAACAAACATATCTAACACCATGCAATTCCCTAAACATCTACATCTGCATAATTATTGTTTCCAAAATCTATTGTTAGAGAAAAATATAATCATTTTAAAACTTTATGCAACGTCCAAGACCTACCCAAAATACTGAATTCAAATCAAGGAAAGGATCTTGGGAGTGAAGGAAATAATAATTTCAGAAATAACACATGACTCCTATCATTCCCAAAGGAGAGTCATACAAACTATTCATAAGAATCAAGGTCAAGAAAATTCCATGATCAAACAAAAAGTTCCAAGACAGTAAATATTTGTAAATAAGAAAAGAATGTCAATCAACACCCACGTGATCCAAAATTCCTAAAACTCAAGAATTCGAACCTACTCGAAGGGAATCTACAAAATAAGAAGAATACATCCATAAAAATAAATAAAATTTTAATAGGACCTCAATCCCATATTAAATAATTAAAAAGTTATACCTAAACCTCAAACATTCCATAATATTGTTACTTGTTTCCCAAGTTAACTCGATAGGGCATCCATTCCAAATTACCCAACTATGAAAAGGGAGCATGTACTAGTCTTTATAACAAACTAGTATAACCAATAAGTATTACTATTACTATCAACAAAGAAGGTAGATAAATCAAAATAGTCCTGTAAAGAAGAACACACTTCCAGTGCTTAGATAAACTGTAAACGACCAATAAAGATCAACAAAATCTTCAAACAATGACTACATAGCCTGAAAAGGATAGCCAATAAACTTATCATCGAAAAAGATCTGAAACTAGAAACTTTTAATAGACACACCTTCCCATTACATATTTCAAGGAAGGTTACTATATCCCAAATAAAGGTTTAATAAAAGAAACGGTAACCATACCCAAAAATTTTGTTTTGGCCCTAAGAAAGTTTGACAACGTTCGAAAGAAGCCCAAAATTCTCTTTCGAAAATCAAGTTTTAAGGACTTAGCCATTTTTCAGTCTTTTCGAGAAAGGCGCTGATAAGTTCCTGTTGACATGCTGAAAGGTGCGCCAAGGGCACTGATAAGTTCCTGTCGACATGCTGAAAGGTGCGCCAAAGCCGCTGATAAGTTCATGTTGACACGACGAAAAGTGCGCCAAGGGCGCTGAGAAGTTCCTGTCGACATGCTGAAAAGTGTGCCAAGGGCGCTGATAAGTTCCTGTCGACATGCTGAAAGTGCGCCAAGGGCGCTGATAAGTTCATGTTGACATGCTGAAAGGTGCGCCAAGGGCGCTGATAAGTTCCTGTCGACATGCTGAAAGGTGCACCAAGGGCGCTGATAAGTTCCTGTCGACATGCTGAAAAGTGCGCCAAGGCGCAAGGAAGTTCGTGTTGACACGACGAAAAGTGCACCAAGGGCGCTGAGAAGTTCCTGTCGACATGCTGAAAAGTGCGCCAAGGCGCAAGGAAGTTCATGTTGACATGATGAAAGGTGCGCCAAGGGCGCTGATAAGTTCCTGTTGACATGCTGAAAGGTGCGCCAAGGCGCTGATAAGTTCCTGTCGACATGCTGAAAGTGCGCCAAGGGCGCTGATAAGTTCCTGTCGACATGACATGCTGGGCGCTGAAGTGTGCATGACAAAAAGTGCGCCAAGGCGCTGATAAGTTCCTGTCGACATGCTGAAGAGTGCGCCAAGGCACTGAGAAGTTCCTGTCGACATGCTGAAAAGTGCGCCCTTTTACACTGAAGAGTAGTTTCTTCCTGGGATCCATTGATCGTTTTTGTAAAATATTTAAAAAGCATGTTGGCATACACGATGACTTCATCCATGTTGCACCATGGGATGTTGCCATCCAAAAACTTGCCCAAGTCAACTGTTGACTTTTTAGATATTTTCTAGATATTTTGTAAGTGGTTGGTTTGCTTTTGCCTTCTTTCCTTCTCTTCTTCTATAAATACTTGAATACTTGTTGTATTCAAGGGTGGACATTTTTTAGATGAAAAATAGAAGTGAGAAGAAAAGGCTTTGTACTTTTTGTAACAGAAGAAAACATTAATACAAATATTGAGACTTTGTGCTGAATATGTGTGTTATGGGCATCTGATCTTTCTTATGTCAGATCTATGCGTTTATTCTGTTGGATCTATCTCTACTTTTTTGTCATTTGTTCATCAGTATTGCTTTGTTTGTCTATGCAAGTAGGTTCGGCTCTGTTTACTACCAGCCTAAAACATAGACCCTCTAACCTTTCTACTTTGGAATTCATTTCTTTTCTCCCTTCAGATCCATCTTCCTTCCTTTCCTTCCTTCATTCCTTTCTGTTCTTCGTCAGAACTACTCTACTGGGATGAGATCCCAAACCCCCTGAAGGCAGAATACTGTAAGACTTGCACAGGTTCCTGCTGGTAGAATAGCAATAAACCAGTTTCGCTTTGCTGTCTCAAAGAGGGGCTATGCCCTGCACACTGTTGGCTCGTCTATCCATAGATCTGCTCTCACGACAGATTTTCAAACCAACAGTTTTTGGCGACTCTACTGGGGATCGAACAGATCTAATAGATCTATGATAGTGGTATGTTAGAAAATCAGTAAAAATCAGAAAAATCACTACCTGTTTGCAAATTTTAACTTTTGTTCAAAATCCAAAATTTTTACAAAAGTGACCCAAACTGAAAATTTTCTTCAAGGATCCATAGATCTGGACTAGTTAGAGATCTTTAGTTCGCTGAGTTTTTACAAAAATCTGTATTTTTCCATAGATCTGAGTTTTTGACAGTTTACCAAAATTTCAAACCCTTGCAAAAAGTCAACTCTAGATCTGAAAATCAGCTTACTAAGCTTCACCATCATTTTATCCTCGTTGTTCTTTGTCATTAAACCGCAATCGGTTTTCAAAAGAGGGATAAAATTTAAATATTTAGAAAAGTACATGCTGCTGGTTTTTGTCAGAAAAATCAGAAAATCAGCAAGTACAACCAAAAAGAGTTTTTAAATCTGCTCCAAAATATTGCAGATCTGGAAGGTACACTGGCGGGTGAACCATTTACTCGTAGCAGGAGAGCTCATGGAGAAGTTGATCCTACTTTCGATCTACTTCAAAGGCACAACTTCAGTGTTACACCAGCACGCTTCTCATCACTGAGTTCAGCTGACCGGTCATCCAGGAGTGTCTCACCTCCACGAAGGAAGCATTTTCACAAGGAACCTCCACATCCCTTTGTAGTGCTTGTTGCTCAGCGAACCGCACTTCCAGCTCGCGTCCTCTTTCCAGCTTTTCAAATGGCAGTACCATGGGGAAATGCTATGGGCCCTCTCGCATTACCACATCCAGTTCACGCGCTCCCTCATGGAAACCGAAAGAATTTCCCAAGATTTGATGGGAGTGGGAACCAAAGTACGGATGCACATATATCTGCATTCATCATGTCATGCAGCATCCTGGATGTGACCCATGAAGATGTGTCAGTTCACCTCTTTTTAGAGACCTTGCAAGGACCCGCAGCAGAATGGTTTCAGCATTTGCCGGCCGGATCTATTACCAGTTGGGCCACATTGCGAACCGCATTTGAAGATAGATACAAGCCTTCAGAAGATGCATTTGCATTGTTATCACAAATCACTCACCTGAAGAAGGAGGCCAATGAGACCATGCGTGATTTTATCACCAGGTTCAATGCATTAATCAACCGTGTGCCTGTTGCCATGTTGCCAACACTAGAAAATCAAAAGTGTTTCTTTGTGAACGCAATGAGCTCAAAAATAAGTTTTTTGCTTCTACATGAACAAATAACTACCTTGCCTCTTGCCCAGGCTGCTGCCATTCGGATAGAGGACAACTTGCTTATATCTGGTGAATTGAAATGAGAGTCGTCCAAGTTCAAAGCTGCAAATCCTTCTCAGGCCACTTCATCAGATCCGGCATTCCAGAAGATGGCAAATGACTTGCTCGCATTAAAGAAATAGTTAGCTCAAGCTTCTCCAAGCACCTCATACCGGGATATCCCACGGAGGAATTTCACTTCCAACAATGTTCCACAAAGGCCGCGCCTACCTGTAACTGCTCCGCGGCTGGCGCTTGAGGCTCCTCCGGTCAATGCTCTAGTCGAGATTGAAGAAGAGGAGAAAATTTATGAAGAACCTTCATCGCCAGGTGAAGATGATCAAGATGTCGGTGAACCGACTGGCGACTCTACTATCGGGTATATGGAATTTGATGAGGAAGAATCTGATGAAGAAGAGGGTACCCAAGGATATGCAAGCAGACAGTCATATGTTGTTTTCACCCGCTCCCAAGGAAAAGAAGCAGAAGTTGCTGCCAGGATGCAAAAAGAGAAGGCCGTGTCAAACACACCTCCAACCATCGCTAAAAGAGGTAATCCCCTTCCTGCTCAACCTGTTATTAAGTCTTTTTTGAAGAAATCTTTTTCCCCTATCTCCCCTCCAAATCAGCCCTCTCATATTCCTATCAAGACCAGTAATCCTACCCTACCATCGCGAAATGAGGGACTCATTCCTTCATCAACGCAACCCTTGGCCACGTTTGACATAATTGACCATGCTAAAAAGACCAAGATCCAAATGTCTGAAGCCGAGTATCTTCAGTCAAACCCCGAACAGCTTGTAAGGTTGACCGAATACATCCAAAGTCAAGCTGTCATAACTAATCAGGTTTCCCCAAAAGGAATCCTTTCCACCCCTCCTTCATCCCACATAAATGTTGCCTCGACTTCCGCATCAGGAAAGATAGAACCTTTCTACCTCTCCCTCCTAATCAATGGCCACAAACTAAGCAACTGCATAATTGATTCTGGAGCTTCCGATAATGTCATGCCGGCAAAAGTCACCCATGCTCTGGGCCTCACCCTTACCAAGCCTTTTGGCAGATGTTATTCCTTGGAAACCAAGCAGGTTCCGCTGATCGGTCAAATCAAGGACACTCAGTTCGCATTTGCAGCGTTCCCAGAGAAAAGAGTAAAGATGACCGTCCTTGTTGCCGATATTCCAGCAGCCTATGAAATTCTACTAGGAAGGAGTTTTTGCAGTGAAGTTGGTGGGGAGATTCATATGGACTGGTCTAAGGCTAGGATCCCCGTCAAAGGTGTAATGCAAACATTGGAGCCTGAATCGCAAAAGAAGTACCTGGTTACTAACTCCGATGACCCCAAAGCCCAAATTCTCTTCGAATCATCAGGGATGGGAAACTATTTCTTGTCTACCGAGTCTGACAAAATGGATGTCCTCATCCAAGAAGAGGACCTTAACAAAATCTGGACTTTGCAGTTTGATGGCAGCTGCGCGACTAGTGGATGCGGCGCTGGAGCCGTGCTAATATCTCCCGAAGAGGAGATTATTCCTCTCTCTTTCAAGTTACAATTTTTCAACACAAATAATACTGCTGAGTATGAATCTTTGCTACTTGGCATGCAAGCCGCAAAGGAAAGAGGAATCAAGAATCTGAAAGTACAAGGTGATGCAGAGCTGGTCGTAAATCAAGTTAAAAGGATATACCAAGTGAAGAATGAAAGGCTCAGACATTACCGCAACGCGGTGTGGGACAACATCGAGGAGTTTGACGCTTTTTCAATAAAAGCCATCCCAAGAGCTCAGAATGACATGGCCGATTCATTGGCCGTTTCAGCATCCCTCATGCTCCCTCACCCAGGTTTGAAAACAGACAAATATACCATTGAGGTGGTTTTCCGCCCAAGCGTGCCAGACAATTCTCA
Organism: Taxus chinensis; assembly: GCA_019776745.2. Taxonomy (NCBI): domain Eukaryota; kingdom Viridiplantae; phylum Streptophyta; class Pinopsida; order Cupressales; family Taxaceae; genus Taxus; species Taxus chinensis. Next base: position 27,169 of record JAHRHJ020000228.1, on the reverse strand, counting down.
GCACTGGCAAGTATTCAATGATGACAATCAACTCATTTCCTTTCTAGAAAAGGCAGAAAATTTTAGTGAGCTTCATTTTGAAGGATCCACTTCTACATGCCGTGAATCTGTTACTGATCAAGATGGTGAATCAAAAGGAAGCGATGGCATATGTCAGCTCAAAGGAAATAAAATCCCAAAAGGTTTGGTTTCTCTAGAGTGTTTGTTTGACAGGCATGATCATTTTGTCAAAAAGAAAAGGTGAGATGACCCTAAATCCTCCCCAAAAACCGAACCGGTCAATTTAGGTTCGGTAGAACATCCGCAGTTTGTGAACATTGGAAAATGTTGCACACCTGAAGAGAAGCGGAAGTTTGTCAAACTGCTGAAGAAATACATGGATGTATTGGCATGGTCCTATGCCGATCTAAAGTCTTTTAAGCCAAAGGACGTCCAGCATGACATCCCGTTGAAAGAGGATGTCAAACCCTTTCGCCAGAAGCAGAGACACTATAATCCTAAGATCTCAGGTACTATCCAGGCTGAAATTCAGAAAATGCTGGATGCACGGATCATTTTTCCTATCCATCACAGTACCTGGGTGGCAAACATTGTGCCAGTGCGAAAGAAGAATGGTGAGATACGCATATGCGTAGATTTTCGCAACCTGAATCAGGCATCCTTGAAGGACAACTACCCGCTTCCCATAATGGATCAGGTTCTGCAAGCAGTAACTGGATCAGAAATGTTGTCCATGCTTGATGGTTTTTCAGGCTACAATCAGATTGAAGTCTCACCTGAAGACCAATTTAAAACAACATTCACTACCCCTTGGGGTACGTTTGCTTATAGCAGGATGCCTTTTGGCCTGACCAATGCTGGTGCCACTTTCCAGCGGGCCATGGACCTTGCGTTCAAAGGTATGATGGGGAAGGTCATCGTAGTCTACTTAGATGACTTAACTGTGTTCTCTAAACAATGAAATGATCATTGTGATCATTTGGAGCAAGTATTGATTAGATGCCGAGAGCACGGGATCTCCCTGAATCCGAAAAAGTCTGTTTTCGGAGTCACAGAAGGAAAATTGCTGGGACATGTTGTTAGCAAAGAAGGGACAAAGATAGATACCGAAAGAGTTAAGGCTATTCAGAGCCTTACTTTACCTACAAGCAAGACCGGCGTTCACTCTTTCTTCGGAAAAGTGAATTTTCTCAGGCGCTTTGTTCCCGACTTTGCTGAAAAGACTCGCCACATATCAGACATGATGAAAGGGTCACCAACTTTCCGATGGAGTGAAGAAGGGAAGAAGTCATTCAAGGAAATAAAAGCCTCCGTCGCTCACGCACGAGTCCTGGTATGTCCCGATTTCTCCAAGGATTTTATCATGTATAGCTATGCATCTGAGCATACTGTATCAGCCATCTTAATGCAAAAGAATTCTGAGGATGTTGAATCCCCGATTGCGTTTATGAGCTCTCCCCTCAAGCCTCACGAATTAAAAATGTCTCAGTTGGAAAAGCATGCCTTCGCCATTGTCAAAGCAGTCAAGAACTTCAGGTATTACATTCTAAACTCTCATACAGTGGTGCTAGTCCCTAACACGGCAGTCAAGTCAATCTTAACTCAACAGGAGTTAGGGAGTTTGCGAGGGAATTGGATTGCAAAAGTCCAGGAGTATAATCTGGATATAAAACCAACCAAGCTGGTAAGAGGCAAGGGCCTATGTCAGCTTATGGCTGAAAACAAAGATTCAGAAGACCCTGAGGAAAAGGATGATTGCACCGATGGAGCACAAAGCCAGCTGGAGAAAGCTGATTCTCTACCCATGGTTCTATTTGTCGCAACCAGCGACGAATGGTATTCTGATATTGCTTTCTTTCTCACTTATGGTGAGTGTCCAGCTCATCTAACTTCAAAGGAGAAGCGTGCTATAAAGCTCAGAGCAGCCAGATATGTCATCTGGGATGACGGTTTATACAAACGCGGAATAGATGGCATCTTCTTGCGATGTGTTGACAAACCACAACAGATAAGTTACTTGAGAGTTTTCATGATTCAGCCTGTGGTGGTCATTTCTCCTCTTCCGTGACAGCACACAAGATCATCCGGGCCAGGTACTATTGGCCAACGCTATTTCAGGATACAGCCTCCTGGGTAGCAAAGTGTGAGCTTTGCCAGCAATTTGTTGGTAAGCCAAAATTGGCTGCTTTTCCCCTCAGGCCAGTCATTATTGACGAACCATTCAGGCAGTGGGGAATTGACTTTATCGGAGCACTCCATCCCCAATCGAGTGCCAGACATAGTTATGTCCTGACAGCAACAGATTACTTCACCAAATGGGTGGAGGCCATACCTGTTAAGAATGCCACTTCTGAAGTTGTTTGCAACTTCATCAAGGAAAATATCATCGTGAGATTTGGCGTTCCACACAAAATTGTTGCTGATAATGCTTCCAACTTCTCCTCACGGGAAGTTATTGGTTTTTGCTATGAATACGGGATAACCTTGGCCCATGCCTCAGATTATTACCCTCAAGGAAATGGTCAGGCAGAATCCAGCAATAAAAACCTAGTGACCATCATACGGAAGCTGGTCAATGAGAATCAGCGGTCCTGGCACAAGTCATTGTATGATGCTTTGTGGGCAGACCGTATTACTCCAAAGAGATCTCTCGGTATGTCACCTTTTCAAGTGTTATATGGAATCGATGCTGAGATCCCTATCTCCACAGAACTCCCTGCTCTACGCTTGGCACGAGCGATCGAAGATGAAACTTTCCAGAATTCTCTTGAAAAGAGGATCATGTATCTAACAGAACTTGAAGAAAAGAGAGTAAGAGTGGTCGACAGGATCACCGAACATCAGAATCAAGTCAAGAGATTGTTCGATAAAAAGGCCAAGCAGAGGGATTTCCAGGTGGGAGATCTTGTCCTTTTGTGGGACAAGCGAAGAGAGCCAAAGGGCATGCATGGAAAATTTGATTCTCTATGGAGAGGGCCTTTCAAGATCAAGCAGCTCAATGGAGAGAATAGTTTCTATCTCTCATATCTAGATGGAACTGAGCTCCCACTTCCCTATAGTGGGCAGCATCTGAAGATCTTCAGGAAGTAGAGCTTGCTCTCTTCTTTGTACAGTTTGCTTTCGTTGTGTGTTTGCTTTCTGTTGTGTGTTCCCTTTCTTTGTTCCTTTTTGTTCACCCTTCGGTCACCCTTGTTTTTGACTCTCTCCAACCCAATGGATAGGCACATGAAAATCTGGGATTCTCTACCCTTAAGCTTCACTCAAAGATAGTCCCCAGAAAGAGCCAGCTGTTATCCTGCAAAATTGTCAAGGGCAATTTGCAGGTAACCATACCCAAAAATTTTGTTTTGGCCCCAAGGAAGTTTGACAACGTTCGAAAGAAGCCCAAAATTCTCTTCCGAAAATCAAGTTTTAAGGACTTAGCCATTTTTCAGTCTTTTCGAGTCGCTGATTTCCTGTCGACATGCTGAAAGGTGCGCCAAAGGCGCTGATAAGTTCCTGTCGACATGCTGAAAAGTGCGCCAAGGGCGCTGAGAAGTTCCTGTCGACACGCTGAAGAGTGCGCCAAGGCGCAAGGAAGTTCATGTTGACACGCTGAAAAGTGCGCCAAGGGCGCTGAGAAGTTCCTGTCGACATGCTGAAAAGTGCGCCAAGGCGCAAGGAAGTTCGTGTTGACATGCTAAAAGGTGCGCCAAGGGCGCTGATAAGTTCCTGTTGACATGCTGAAAGGTGCGCCAAGGGCGCTGAGAAGTTCCTGTCGACATGCTGAAGAGTGCGCCAAGGGTTGACATGTTGAAAAGTGTGCCCAAGGGCGCTGATAAGTTCCTGTTGACATGCTGAAAAGTGCGCCAAGGGCACTGATAAGTTCCTGTTGACATGCTGAAAGGTGCGCCAAGGGCGCTGATAAGTTCCTGTCGACATGCTGAAAGTGCGCCAAGGGCGCTGATAAGTTCCTGTCGACATGCTGAAAAGTGCGCCAAGGGCGCTGATAAGTTCATGTTGACACAATGAAAAGTGTGCCAAGGCGCTGAGAAGTTCCTGTTGACATGCTGAAGAGTGCGCCAAGGCGCTGAGAAAGTCCTGTTGACATGCTGAAAAGTGCGCCCTTTTACACTGAAGAGTAGTTTCTTCCTGGGATCCATTGATCATTTTTGTAAAATATTTAAAAAGCATGTTGGCATACACGATGACTTCATCCATGTTGCACCATGGGATGTTGCCATCCAAAAACTTGCCCAAGTCAACTGTTGACTTTTTAGATATTTTCTAGATATTTTGTAAGTGGTTGGTTTGCTTTTGCCTTCTTTCCTTCTCTTCTTCTATAAATACTTGAATACTTGTTGTATTCAAGGGTGGACATTTTTTAGATGAAAAATAGAAGTGAGAAGAAAAGGCTTTGTACTTTTTGTAACAGAAGAAAACATTAATACAAATATTGAGACTTTGTGCTGAATATGTGTGTTATGGGCATCTGATCTTTCTTATGTCAGATCTATGCATTTATTCTGTTGGATCTATCTCTACTTTTTTGTCATTTGTTCATCAGTATTGCTTTGTTTGTCTATGCAAGTAGGTTCGGCTCTGTTTACTACCAGCCCAAAACATAGACCCTCTGACCTTTCTACTTTGGAATTCATTTCTTTTCTCCCTTCAGATCCATCTTCCTTCCTTTCCTTCCTTCATTCCTTTCTGTTCTTCGTCGGAACTACTCTACTGGGATGAGATCCCAAACCCCCTGAAGGCAGAATACTGTAAGACTTGCACAGGTTCCTGCTGGTAGAATAGCAATAAACCAGTTTCGCTTTGCTGTCTCAAAGAGGGGCTATGCCCTGCACACTGTTGACTTATATTTCATATTCAATACACAAAATCATAATGCATCCATAAGAAACCAAGTCAAAAAATGCCATTGAAGCAAGAAGAAGAAACAAAAACAACAATACCAGAATGATTTCATAAAAGAACAAAGTTATTTTAATGAAAAAATTAAGTAAAAGTAGAATATTGATTGAGATAGGGCTTATCATGCCTCATAGTGTTCATTTCTTCTTTTCTTTGTTCCAAATCTTCAAGCTGAACTTCTACAACAAGATTTCCATGAAAATGCCAAAAACTAGACTTTGAAACTTTCCTTTTCTTCATCTTATAGCTTCCTCACTTATTTTTTGTTATCATCACCACCATGCAAGGAGAGATTAAGCATGTAAAAATTCAAAGTGGAGGATTTAAAAATGAAAATCCACATGCAAAGCTATAAAGCTCCCAAACCAAATGAAACAATGAAAACTAAAAACTATATTTTCTTCCAACTTCTCCTATTTCCTAGGCAATTTTTGCAATGGTCGAGATTAATAAATGCCAATAGAACTAACAGATTCCTTTTCTTCTTTCCCTCCTTTTCCAACATCTTGTTGGCTATAACTAAAGTTTAAAACTCCATGCAATGAAATTTAGCATGTTTTACAACTCAGCATCCACCAAATTTCCATGCATTTATAAAAATTTGTGGTAACATGGTGTTTTAATGCCTCGATCAAACCTCTTAAATACCTTAAGAATTAGTGCCACCAACATCCCTCCTCATGTCATCAACGTCATCCCCTTTAGGCTATTTCATGACCTTAGGATAGGTTTAATAACATTAGCTTATAAACTAACTTAGGTCCTTATGTTTATTTTATTAGTTTAGTCATAGAATATCCTAGTAACATGACTTAGGATTAAATCCATCCATAGTAAACTACAATAATAAAATGATCTACTTCAAACTTTAAATAGGATAAAAACTTAGGAACTTAGATTCAATTAGGTCCCCCAAATAATCATCAAAATTACCAATTCAACATTACCATATTTAGAACAAAAAATGACGCCCTTAGATAACTTATGAAGGATGTGTGCACAAGAGGTCACTTGTGATCCCATAGTAGCTTGGGTTCATAAATTCAACATTCTTCCTATCTCAATCAAGATGATATTGACACCATTAAATTGAAATCATGCCTTCGATCACTAAAATCGATCTAAGGTATAGTTGTCCCACATCAGACGTCATATAGACTGAATCACAAGTTCAAATGCAATATAGTCTATGAATGAGTTTAGGCTGAATTAATTTCCTCTATCCACATGAAGTGAACATTCAGGATAAGAAGGAATGAAATAATTCATTTTTAAATTCAGAATTGATATGGTAGGATTGTATCTATTTTCAGAAGATAAACATATCATCTACAATAAAAATGATTTCTTAGATCACAAGAGTACATCATCTTTAAACAAGAATCACATATCAACGTTTGTAACTTCAAGTCTAAAATTAATCATAGGTATTAACCATGGTAGAGGCATTACATACATCCCCCCTAAAAAACATCATCATCCTGATGATTAACTTAGTACATATTGTTAAAGAAGAAAAATAATCATAATTATAGTTCTTTTATCCACAAGTTCTCAAATAGAATCCAAATTTGAGGAATTTATAGTTTTCATAATTTATTACAGCATTAAAATAATTGTTCCAACACTAATAAAATATAGTACCAGCCTAAAACTAGAAGAAATTAAAGATAACTTTAAACAAGTTTGTAATTGTTTCCAACATCAGAGATAAATTTGTTCAAATAATTGAGGAAAAGTAGTTTTCATGTCCTCAAGGTTTTCCCAGGTTACACTTTCCTCATTAAAATGGTCCCACATAACCTTGCATTGACTAATTTCATGATTTCACAAGTGCAACTGGTGATTTTCCTTCACTTTTATGGGTTCAACAATGATTATTCCTGGGTCTTGGAACCTATAAGTAATACCATTTTAACACATGTGATAACTCTGAAACGTATTTCTTAAGAAAAGAAATATGGAAAACATAATGCATTCATGAAAAAGTGGGAGGTAAAGCTAAGAAATAAGCTACAAGGCTAATAAATTCAACAATCTTAAAAGGTCCCACAAAACAAGGTGATAGTTTGGATACCTTGTCAAAGGTTATAGATCTCTTTCTAGGATTAACACGTAAACACACCTTTTTTGTTGGGAATTATGGATTGTGGAAAAGTGTTATGATTCAATAACAAACCCAATCACGTACACAAGATCTAAATAATTCCCCAAAATCTAAAATAGTGGAAGTATAAACTAAATTAATCCAAATAAAAAAAAGTACACACACATAACACAACATGTACCGTGCTTCAATTGATGTGGGATACATCCTTCAAAGATAGAGATCTCATATATATAATATAACATGAGTACAAACCAACTGTTCAATACAAGAGTACAATGCATCTCTCCAAGAGTATCTCCTCTCCTCCAAATCTCTAAACAAATCTACATGAGTGCACTACAACCGTGCCTCAAAAAATCACCAGATCTTACATACTAGGAACTAATGCATCTTCCAATCTATAACCAAGCTCTCCTATAAATATGAAAACAAGGCCTCTTACATGGGTCAACCAATGTGCAACCATATATGTGCACCAAGAAGTAATTCTCTCCTCCATCTCACTACATCTTCCACTAAAAACCAGAAGGAAACCTCCTCTAAAATATATAGATATTATTTACATACACAAGATCTCCTACAAGCTACAATAATAGATTCATATAGATCAATAACACAATATGATGTCATGGATCTATAATACAATATCTCACAACCACTTGTGGATCTACAGTACAATATCTCACAATAACTTGTGGATCTACAATATAATATCTCACAACAACATGTGGATATACAAGATGAAAGACTCTCTACTTTGCAGACTATGTAAGCCATTACATTCAGACAAGACAATACAAAGGAAACATAGAATAGGGCATAACCATCTTCTCACCATTCAAATGTACATGTTATTTCCTTCTGTCCAGCTTCTCTCCATTGAATTTTTGTCGTCATGCAACTTTTTTCTTCTTTTTCTTCTTCTTCATCTTCAACCAAGGAGAATTAACATTCTTCCTCTATCCTTATGTTCTAACCCTATTTTTCTATCATATATAAGCTTAGAAAAACTTAGGGCACCTTTGCTATGCATTCACAACCTTTAAATCAACTTTATAATAAATTTAGATATAATTCCAGTGAGTTAAATATAAACCTTCATGCACAGGCTAACCGATGCCAATTTCCTCGACCAATGTTGATTATTGTGTAAACATGCAATGTGTAAATCATGCTATCTATGAAGTAATTTAGCTACACAATCATAACAATCTCCCACTTGGAGATAAATTGCTGACCTTGTACTTGTAACTTTACATCACTATCCTCTACATAAAATGACGAATGTCTATTCTTTATATCAAAAATTCTCTAAAATGAAATTAGGAATATTAAACCATCTTCTAAAAAATATATATAAAAAAAACCTGTGACTTACCATATACATGCACGAAGCTGCTACTAATCCATGATACCCGAGCTAACCATACATAAATCTCCGATTAAATCATAACTGCAAACCTCTCATGTAACTAAGCCACCATGACTAACAAACCTGCAAGACCTCCCACTCAAATTGAAATACTGAGCTTCAACTAAAACCAAAACCATACCTATAAAATCAACCATGTTCTCTAGCCATCTATCCATGTCTCCATACTACAACTGATGCAACTAACCAAAGACAAGTCAAATTGGAATAAGCGTAAGAAATAAACAAGATATTGGGTAAGACAACCTAAATGAGTTCTAGATACAACAAGTGGGTGATCAATCCACAACACCTACATAACTTAAAGAATCCAAACACTGCATTTTTCAAATCTAGCCCTTCATAAACAACTTTCATGTAAATGAAAACCATCTGTAGATAACATATCAATGGAGTAACATAGTAATAAGATGAAATACAAACATCTCCTACTCATGCTTAAGGTAATCCAAGTGAAAAACAAACATCTGCATCATCATAGACTCACAAAACATAATTTATCCACATGTATAAACTCACCATATACATCCATCCATATCACCGGGCTCTATAGAAAATCCAAGTCTTCCACCAACTAAATCCAAAGCCACATATGAATTATGTGCGCATCAATATCAAAAACAACCATGTTAACCATGATACTAACAACTAGTGCGAATACCAAAAAAATAATGTCATCAAACATACTGCACAACCATCTAAGATGAAAGTAAATAAGGGAAACAAAAATAAGATGTAAATATACACTAATGTCACATTGTAACCTGTAACAAATAGATTTTCCTTCTTTACCCTTCAATGTCAACAACATTTCTCTCTTTTCTTAACCCAATTGAACAACCATCAATTGCAATCCCATAGGCATATCCAGGCACTATAAATAAAACAATAAATGATGTCATCATGTAATAAACTCAAAATACTTGTAAAATTGTAATTGTTCTCCAAAACAACTTGTGCCTCATGCCACACAAAAATTTAGCATACTCCTCTCACTCCAAATGTGAATATATTTTCAACCTATAATTCCAATAACCATGGATTGCTCCCACTTAACCTGAACTACCCTCCACTACTTCTAATTACCAAGCTCAAAAGCTAATATATATTAGTGAGAAATAAAATAGATGAAAGACAATATAAAATTGATTCCATTCTTATCAAAGAATACTTCTACATCAAAGAAGTTTGGATTTTTTTTGAATTAGGTTGAATCACCTTATTTTCATCCACATGTACTCAAAATCTCCCCTTACCTACAACTATGTCTCAACATGAATTTTCATTGAGGATCTCATCCTTAGACTAGATACCCTTGTCCTCAAGATTCTAACACAACTCAGAGATAAAAATTCAAACTCATCAAATATCCATGGTGATATCTTACTTGTGCACACAATCCAAACATAATACCATTTGCTTCAAATGAATAGAAATAAAACATGAACCGAATAAAGATACCTTAATTTGACCCAAGTCTCACTGGACTCCCGAGCCAACTCTGTCCTCTTTTTGATTCAAAAAGTGAAGTGATCTACTTTGTTTCTTCCTATACACTATGTGTAATAAACATAATCCTCCAAACTAGAAACTAAACCATCCATGCCCTCTTCTTCTACAAAAAAATTCTAGTACAAATTCACGGCCATAGATATCGACCTCAGTTTCCTAACCGGTATCGGTTTCGCTGTGACTGATGTTGGTGCTGTTGGAATGAACACATTGCCACAAAATTGACATAGTACACCAAACCAGGTGCCTACTTCAAAAAAATTTGATAGCTATGCCAAGCTTACTATTTCAAGAAGCACCCAAATCTTGTACAAAAACTTAACACCAATGCATGCAAATAAATTTCATTAAGATGAAACACATCACCTTACCAGCACCAAGACACTCATCTGTATCTTCAACAAAAGTACTTTCCTCTCTGATGGAAGCCCCTTCTTCATTTTTTTCTATTATATGCAACCTCTCCAACGAAGCCCATGCATCTAACTATACCAATGATGCATAACTTCTCCTCTATCTCTTACTTAGATTTGTGATCCCAAACCATGCATGTGTATCCAAAACATACAAGCACTGCAATACTAAGATAAAACCATACCTCTATAATCCGGATCTGCAATCTAACCAACATGCCTGTGCCTCTAAGAACTAGGGACACCTCAACAAAAAAGACACATTCACTGCATCTTCTCAATTACTTAGATCTGTGATTTTCTAATTACATAGGTTACCACAAGTCGTCAACTTCGGTTTCCCACTAACCAATCACGGTCACCATCTAACTGACCACATTCACCCTTCCGATATCGGTTAATGAACTCTTCCAACGTCGGTATAGCATGTCGACGCTGGTCACTATATTTTTCTAGCAACCTTATATTTCCATCTCCCACTTGATTTAAAATATTTCCCTATGATTTACACATCAGGAAAAACAAAACCCTGCTCTCATACATTTTTCAGTAACACCACTAACAAAAAATTAAGAAAACGCTTTCTCTAAAAAGCTAAAAGCCATTTCTCTAATAACAATTGTTAGGAATTTGGGACTGCAGAATAGTGCTATGATTCATTAACAAACAAATCATGCACACAAGATCTAAACAATTCCCCAAAATCTACAACAGTGGAAGTATAAACTAGAATAATCCAAATAAAAAAAAAGTACACACACATAACACAACATGTACCATGGTTCACCCAATGTGGGCTACTTCTACTAAAGATAGAGATCTCATATAAATAATATAACAAGAGTACTAACCAACTCTTCAATACAAGAGTACAATGCATCTCTCTTAGATTATCTCCTCTCCTCCAGATCTCTAAATAGATCTCCATGAGTGCACTACAACCTTGCCTCCAAACACCACCAGATCTCACATACCAAAGAACTACTGCATCTCCCAATGTGCAACCAATATCTCCTGTGAATTTGTAAACAAGACCTCTCACATGGGTCTACCAATGTGCAACCATATCTATGCACCAAGAAGTAATTCTCTCCTCCATCTCACTGCATCAACCTATGCAATAAGAAGACAACCTCCTCTACAATATCTAGATACTATTTGTATCCACAAGCTCTCCAACAAGCTACAATACTAGATTCCTATGGATCAACAATACAATATGATCTCATGGATCTACAATACAAGATCTCACAACAACTTGTGGATCTATAATACAAGATGAAACATCACGTGGATCTACAAGATGAAATACTATGTGCATACTATGCAAGCCATTACATTGAGACAAGAAAATACAAAGGAAATATAGTAGAAGACATAACACTCTTCTCACCATTCAAATGTACCTGTATATTTACTTTTTTCCAGATTCTCTCCATCGAAGCTTTGTCTTCATGCAACATTTTTCTTCTTTTTCTTCTTCTTCATCTTCAACCAAGGAGAATTAAAATTATTCCTCTGTCCTTATGTTCTAACCCTATTTTTCTAGCTTATATAAGCTTATAAAAACTTAGGGCACCTTAGCTATGCATTTACAACCATTCGATCACTTTTACAATCTACTTTAAGATAAATTCTAGATAAAAACAATTCCCATGAGTTAAATATCAAACCCTGATAGTACTAGTTTCTTGTTTGCTGACCGGTGTCAGTTCCCTGACCGATGTCAGTTCCCTGACCGATGTCGGTTACTGTGTAAACTAGTAAACCTGCAAATGCATGCATTTGTGAAGCAATTCAGCTCCACAACCTACCATTTTTTTAATAAGTTTAGACTTAATGTCCTTTAAGTCATACACTAAATTTCGCAACCTGTAAACACATATAATCATATGAATTTTTTTCACTTGTTCTCCTTTCTTTGGAAAGCATTTCTAGGTCCAATGCACAAAGATTTTAGTAGTTATCCACAAATAAAAAAGATGATAAGATGTCATTTCCATGAATGTTCAAGATTACATCTTAAGATGTGAGAGAAGAGTATGCATGACGTAGAATCCAAATTTAACTAACATGAAAAACACTTCTTAAACACACATTTTTACTCATTTTATCCAACTTAGTACATTCAACATTCTTCCAAAATCTGTGTAATGAGATGTTTTTGAAAATCAGTTTCTAGATGTGTAGAAATAATTTTTTTGATTCCCAAGGATCATTAAAAGATGCGAAAAAAGAGCATTCTATGGTTACCTATCATAAACAATCATGCAATTTCATTACTCCTTAATCAAGACAAATTAGATGCATGAAGATATACCGTGTAAATAAGGAGTTAATCAAGTAAACATGCAAGAGTTAGCACATCAAGAATGTGCAAGCTTTTTCAAAATTTATCAATACACCCTAAAATTTGAACTATAATTTGTGCACCCTTGAAAATATATACACGCCCTTAGTAATGTGTGCACAAGGATAACGGTATCTATTGGATATGCTAAAAATGTAAAGTATATATGCTCAGTGTGCGGGAAGGGACATTGTAAGCATGGGAAATTTTATCAGGTGCGTGCGTCAGTCAAATAGAGGGTAAAACAGAGTCTTAACAAGCATGTGTGTGCCTAATAAGGATGCCTACATGTAAGTTTAAGTTATGTGTGGACAAGAAAACTACAGGAAAACACAAAGAGCTTAATTTTATTTCCGCGAAAGAGAGATGTATGTGTGGCTTTTCAATCTATGTGTTTGTCTAACAAAATTAAAACATTTGTATAACATGATTAGGATAAGTGCAAGTGTGCATGCCCTTTTGGACACGTGCACATGAGTTTGAATGTGTGTGTTCATGAAATGTGTTTCTCCCAGGAGCCTGTAAAAATGACCTGTGCAGATTTACCTGTAGTGTACGACAAAATATGTTTCCTTAACTTATGCACCCTCCAAAGGTCTATTGTCTTTTCCTAATTTAACTTATGTCAAAATCATATTGTGACAACCCATCAAATCTAACCACACATTGAGACTCACATTCATATTTGGCTGAGTGAAATAACCTACATCAACTTATTTCACATGTGCATGATTTGGGTTAGCAAAAGGTTTGAGAAAAACTAGTAATGTCTTCATACTAAAAGTGCAAAGAGACTATGGAAACAACCTTAGGTCATAGGGCGTGCCATAATGTCAACTCATGTAGCTTAATTTTTTCTTCTCTAAGATAATTGAAACTAACACTGATCAGTTCTAAAACAGTAGAATACCTAAAATCCTATCATCATGCCAAGAGCATTTGTAGACTAAATATAAAAAACATCCATTTGGAATCTGAAGGAAAATCAAACTATATGTTAGAAGATTATTCTCTATCTTTGAGATTTAACTAGAATGTTGACCTTTAGCATCCTTAACAATCCAAAATGTGATTTTTGTCTTTCCTTTTGAGAATGAAGTTATCGGATCAAGACATTTTGAAAAATCCTTAACAGATTTTCTGTAGTAACCAAATTAGCTCCATGAAGCTTCTTATTTCATGTACATGCAAGATGCAGATAGTTAGTTACTGGCAACACTATTTGATGGATGCTCAAATGCTATTGTGTATAGTTTTCTTATAACATGTCCTGCAAACTTGTTTCATAGAAGAAACGTTTGAAAAACTTTCCATATAATCCTCTTTCTTGAAGAAGCTTTGTATCCTATTTTATGAGATAAGGGTAAAACAAGATTACTCATGGATAAGCTTACTTAGAATAAAGTAATCTTATCATAGAAGAGATAATAAGTACAAACTTAGTGACTCGTGGTATTTTGAAAGATGTTATCATTAATTCATAAATTATTAGGTAGGTGCATTGGTCATACCAAGATTTTGGTAGGAACTATGAATTTATATGCCCATACCTTGGTTCTAAGAGATGTCATTTTATGAAAATTCATAAATGATAATCTTAATGATGATAGGCTAGAGCGTAATTATTTAGAATATACTAATTGCACCTAGGTGAAGAGGTCGTAGTCAAACAAGATTAATCGACATTATAGGAATGTAGGATAGGCTAATTAATTAACGAAAGGTCGTTTAATTAATGTAATCAATACAAAGTTTAAGTGTTAGCATATTTATTTGTCACAAAAATTACTAATGCTCCCCAATGATGGGACACTCAGTCTTATCAAACCCTTAGATAACAAATCTTGTAACTATTCCTTAAAGCTCGACCAGTTAAATGGTATTAATCCAATAAGGTGCCTAGACATAAACTGAAAGTCCCATGATTTCATATTGTGACACAAATTCTATTTGGGCAAAGACTTTAGGTAAAATACCCACTGAAAAATCACCTCTGAAATCTTTATTGACAATGGAAACATGTTTCAAGAAATAACTATCCACTATTTCTATGAATCCAGAAGTATTACACCTTTTGAAAGTGAAAAATTTATAACCTTGTTTGGGAATTTATTAATAGCTAAGCATGATTTTATAACTAAAATTTATCAAATGTACCCCTTGGATATAAATTGTATGTCTGCAAATGATCAAAACAATCTACACTTTTGGAATTACTATGATAAAAATGTCTAAGAGAGAAGAGGAAAGACACAAATTATGACATCATATGACCCATGGAGAAATTAAAGATCTCATTGTGATGAATGGAGAATTTTGGTAACTCTAATGACTGCTGCAAAATTCCCATTTACTGATGGATATGGAGGATCTATCCATAGATTGTAGCACATGGAGATTTTTCCATTATTCCAGCTCTGTTATGTTTTGGTTGCAACTAATTTACTAGAAATTAAATATTCTTTAGCTCTAGTATCAAAAAGTATAGCAGTAGGCGTACCAAATAATTTAAAACCCTTCTATGTCGTATTTATTAAGTTCCCTATGATATACCAAATGTCATCAATAATCTTTAGATGATGAGAAGACCTATAAAATACCATAAGTGCATCCTTGCCATAGTTAAAACAACCCCCTACATGAATGGGTTAGACTTACCTTAGCTTACAATTTATTACTAACCCTGAAATTACTGTTTTTCAGACTCCAAATGAAGTTTTTGTGAGCATGTGCATTGTTGGTGATATTTTGTCACTCACACTTTGTGAAGTAGTTCGAGCAATAGGCTTATTTGAAGTTGAAATTATTTATAAATGGAATAGTTATAAAATTTTTGGCTCCAAATAGTTTCTCATGCTACCCTTTTAGGTGTAACCCCGTTCTGACCAAAGAAAATAAAGATTCAAATTTCTATAAAGATTCTCTTCCTTAAGTGGACATAAATTGCTTTTAAAGGATTGGGGTGCCCAATGGTGGGACTGTAGGGCACTTCCACGGTGGTTGGGATATGACATAATTTACCCCCTTGATAAAATTGTTAGGATGGTAAAATTTATTATCCTAATAGGTTAATTTATGCATAGTTTATTTATTTAATTATTAATTAAATAATAAATTGTTATTTTGTTATATGGTTAATCAACCATATTTGTTTGTATTATTTCATATGTTATATTGTTTTCAACAATATATTTGTTTGTATGTAATTATTGTTGCTTCCCGGATGTATTTTGGAAGCTTGTTTATTCTGGCATTTGGTTGCACCTGTGCAACTCATTTTCCCGGATGTATTTGGTTGTGCAATATCTATAAATATTGCAGCCTACTTCACTGTAATTTTTTAGTTGATTGAGATTAATAAAATTACACAGGCTTCCGTCCCTGTTTCTCAATCTACATTTGGTACCAGAGCAAAATTCTGGCCCTGTGAAGGAGTGGAAAAAGAATGCAGCAGAAATAGAGAATTTTGGAGAAGAGTATGCAACAATAGAGAGCCTGTGCAGCCTCCTGCAACTTCCCAGCCTCATCCTGCCTCCACAAGCTTCTGTTTGTTCCAGGTGTTTGGAACGTAATTTTTTTTTTGCACTTGGTGCCTCTAGCACCAAGCAAATTTGCTTCCAGGTATTGAAAATAATAATAAAAAAAATTTGTTTTTCCCATGTCAGGGGTTTTGTCTCTAAATTAGAGAATCATTTAGTATATACTGTAATTTAGGTCTGTACTATCTTAAATTTAGAGGGGTCTACTGAGCTATTCATCAGCTCCCATAGACGATCTTGTTAGAGCTTGCACAATCAAATTGGGCATCATTGCTTGAGGATCGAGCCATTACACAGAGCAAAGTATATTAAAAAAAGAGGAGAAGGAGGTGCCCAATTTGCACAAAATATACAGTGGACCAGCTAGAGAAATAAGTAGCCAAAGTTGTTTATGCATAGCAAGTATCAAAAAGGAACTTGGACCACGATGATTTTTCAGACCCACGCGTCCTGCACAAGAAAAACATTTTTTTTAAAGCAATTCAGACTCACACCCCTGCTCCCTGCCCGCGCCCAACATCTGTCCCACATAGAAATGCAGGGATTAGATCCAAAGGAACGTTCAAAAATAGGCCAGGCATTAAAACACGGGAGGCAATAAAACCAACGTCGGCCCAGGCAAATAACACATGGCCAAGCAAGTGAAAAGAGCCTCCAACATCAAAAAACGTGACCTGCAAAATACAGTAAAAGAAGTAAAAAAATAGTGGCTCAAAGCAAAACCGGTGGCCAATAAAAAAATGCGGCCTGTACAGTGAATACATGCAATAAATGTGCGTGGATAGCTAGAAAAATGCGGCAAAGAAATGCGGCCAGAGGAAAGTTAAACAAAGCTTCAGATCCATTTTTTAGGCTTCAATACAACCCTAAAAATGCCTCAAACCAGCATGCACCACGTGGAGCCTCTGCCAAGTCGCATTTTTTAAAGGTAAGTCGAATTTTACTTATTTAAATACAAGTTTGCTTCCTTTTATATCCAAGCGCCCTAAGCGGGCAAGTTGGCTAGAGCATGCAAGCTTTGGGAGTGAGAGGTTTGAGGGTTCAACCCCCACCCCCAAACACAAAAACTATCCAATTTTGCATTTGGCGGAAATTTTGGTGAACTGCTAAATTTAGCGGACTTTTTTGGATTTAGTTACAACTAACTAAATTTAGAGGAGAAATCCCTAATTTAGGGTAAAAAAAATTTCTCCCAACTGGTCATATTTTTTCATTCCAGACATTTTTTTCCCAAAGGAGGGCCATCTAAAAATTGCATTTTCAGCTATTTTTTTGGTTTTTTTAGCATTTGAGTCGTATTGGGCTCTGGAGGTCACCAGGACCCAAAACAAAAAAATTGCTACCATTCAATTTTTCCTAATTTTTGAATGTAATGTACATGCTTTAGTATATTGTACTAATTTGCAAGTTACCATAGTCAACTACAAACTTTGTAACTACTCAATAAACTGGTAGAATATTGTAATCAAAATCAATAAAATTTGGTTCTGTAACACTCACGAGATCCTAGATCTCATTCGAAGCGTTTGGTATATACAGTGCCTCTGGGAAGCGCTTACGGGTAAAGTCGTCACGACTAATACTACACTTAATGCCTAATATAGCTGCAACAACATTGTCTGGGCATCAACCCTTTAAATCAATGGGGAGTAATAAAGTCACAGTGCACACACTATGAGCCATCCCATCTGTCTGTGAACGATTGCATGACATAAATCTAGACTAAGAAATTATCTGAGTATATAGCAAAGTTACGTGTGTGTATGAGGATATTTCTTTGAGCCGGTGTCAATAATCACACAGACCCCTTTCAGTACTATCTTGGTACCACGTATTGAATTCTTTCACATACGTTAATGCCTCTTTCACATACCACCAGGTATATAGAAAGGGTGAGATTATTCCATGTACCGATGGGTATATCGGAAGGGCATGTATATAGAAAGGTTTGGTATATCAGACTGATGGTATATAGATTGGGAGACCTTATACCTGGAGTGATAAGAGCCAAACCCTGTCAGTGATTTCTGCAAAATGGGCACCAATGCCCCTAGATTTTTTCTTCCACATTCATACTTACTCAGAGGAAACAACTACGTTGCATGGAAGACAAAAATCAAGACACAACTTGAGTTTGAAGAGATCTACCCTGTTGTGATTGGTACTCTGACCAGATCAACTACTGATACAACACAACAACAACATTTGATAGAGCAGATCAGAAAGCAAAACTCATCATCTTGTTTGGAGTGTCCGACGATATGCAAGCCCACATTCGAGATGCCAAAACAGCCAAATAAGCATGGGATAAGTTGAGCACAATATATGAGGCCAAAAACAAGAATGTCATACTGAATTTGCAGAGTCAGTTACATACATTGAAATTCAAACAAAATGAGAAAATTGAATCTTTTTTAGAAGAGTTGTAGAATTGAGGGCTTCACTTCTAGCCCTAGGAGAAGAGGTCAAAGATGAATGATCTCGTTCCCATTGTTCTGAGAGCTCCCCCTTCTTCTTACCACATTTTTTAAACAACACTAAAATTGTTAGATACGACATTTAGTTTTGACACACTAGTAAACCTACTGCAACAATATGAAGCCATGCACAACAAGGATGATGAAGAGGATCAGGCACTATTCACATCAAAAATGGAAAGGAGAAGGTAAAGGAAAACCTAATTCCTATCAAAAGTCCCCAAATCAAAATCACTATCATGGGGACAGATCAATAGAAGAAGCAATGTTCAATTTGTAAAAGAGGACATGACCTGCAAGATTGTTGGTTTAATACTTATAAGAAAGGTTCATCAAGCAATTCTAGACCTCCAATAACAAATCTTACAAGGGACATTCAAACAACAATCACGGGCAGAAAAAGGGGAACTAGAAAAGAAGACCCCATCAGCAAGGAAATATTGTTGAGCAACAAGAACAGTCAAATAATGAAGACTTCTTGTACACTATCTCAATCAAGTGAACCATCCATGTCATCTAGTGATGTCTGGTATGTTGATTTGGGAGCCACTCAACACATGACCGACCACAGAGACTGGTTTACTTCAATGAGGGACACACCATCAAAAAATCATGTTTCGTTGGGAGATGATTCTTCATATACAGTTCAGGGGATTGGGAACATTTCTCTACCCCTTGGTTCACAAAAATGCAGACTATCAGATGTCTTATATGTCCCTGGGTTGACAAAGAATCTTCTTTCAGTCAGTCAACTCCTAGATCACAACCTAAAAATTGACTTTGATAGTCATTCCAACAAGAAAATGTGTTTGATTCGAGATAAATCCAGAGGCTCGAAAATAGTTGCAAAAGCCTCCAATGTGGGACGAATGTTCAAACTTGATTTTGTTCATAGAGATGATCAAGCACTTGTGGCATCACCTCCACTCAGATCGGAGACTTGGTCATGTTAGTTTCAAGTATATCGCAAGACACTTCACCGGTGTAATATGGTACATGGGCTACCATCTCTTCAGAAGGATACAGACAAGTGTCCTCACTGCCTAGCAGGAAAACAACACAGAGCTTCATTTCATAAGAGTACTTTCCGAGCTCATGGAAAACTTGGCCTAGTTCATACTGATCTTTTTGGTCTGATGCAACTAAGTCATTCTAGGTTCCAGTACTTCATGCTTTGTGTTGACAACTATTTAAGGAAAATGTGGATTTTTTGTCTTTTCAAGAAAAGTGAAGCTTTTGAAACCTTCAAAAACATTCAAAGTAGCAGTTGAGAACAAAACTGGTCATCACATCAGAACTCTCCACTCAGATCGAGGGGGGGAATTCACCAGTGATGAGTTCAAAGACTACCTACAAACTCACGAGATTCATCGACAAATGCCTCCTCCACACACACCGCAGTAGAATGGTGTTGTTGAGAGAAGAAATCGTACTATCATGGAAATGGTGCGATGCATGATCAATGATTCTAGACTTGCAAAGAAATTTTGGGCAGAAGTAGTAAAGACAGTTGTGTATTTGTTGAACAGAGTGCCCACAATTGCTCTTGAAGGAGTAACACCATAAGAAGCATGGTAAAAAAAAACCATCTATTGCACACCTTAGAGTATTCGGTTGGAAAGAAAGCATGCACATACCCAAACAGAACGTAAATAAATTAGACATGAAGTCACAGAAACTCATCTTCATTGGATACAGTGAAGAGACTCTTGGGTACAGATTGATGGATCCTAAGACCATAAAAGTCTACATTAGCAGAGATGTTGAGTTTTTTGAGAAGAAGGAAGTAGAGACTCCTCCAGACTCACCAGATGTAGATTTTTCACCTGTTGTAAAAAATTGAAGTTGATGTTCCCTCAAATGATGAAAGTGATGATGGGGATGATGGTGTTGATCAGATAGAACCACAACCCATGAGAACAATTCAACGTATGCCCAAGTGGTGTACTAGCACATTACAAGATGCAAGAATGGATGCTCCACCGGATACATCCACCCCTGGACCACAGAATTGCAGTAAAGCAAGAGAAGAAGTTAAATTTTCTTTGATGAGTTAGAGTCATTGAATCTGATGAGCCCTCTATAGTCTAGGAAGCCCTACGGTCAAAATCTTGGAAAGATGCCATGGATTCTGAATATCAATTAGTGATGAAAAGGTAACACTTAGCAGCTTGTCGATCTTCCACCAGGGAAGAAACCCATTGGATGCAGATGGATACTCAAAACAAAGTACAAAGCAGATGGGATAGTGGACAAGTATAAAGAAAGACTAGTAGCAAAGGGGTATGCACAAAAATAAGGCATTGACTATGAGGAGACATTTTCTCCCACAACTAAGATCAAAATGATCAGGATGATCTTTTCTCTAGCTGGATAGTTTGGATGGAAATTCCATCAGATGGACGTAAAAAGTGCCTTCCTGAATGGAGATTTACAAGAAGAAGTATACATGACTCAACCTTAGGGATATGTTATACCTTGTCAAGAAGCAAAGGTATGCAGACTTAGGAAATCTTTGTATGGCCTCAAACAAGCACCATGGGCATGGTACATCAAGATTGATGAGCATCTCATACAACATGGATTTGTTAGAAATCAATACGATCCTAATATTTACCTCAAAAATCAAGGGGGGGGAGATTGTGAATGTTGTTGTCAATGTCAATGATCTAGTCATCACTAGCAGTTTAGTGAGGATGATCAATGTAATGAAGAAAGATCTTAATCGATCATTCGACATGACAATCTTGAGATAATGCATTTTTGTCTTTGATTAGAAGTATGGTAGAAAGAGAATCACACCTTTGTGTCTTAGATGAAATATACCAAGATAACGCTCAAGAAATTTAGGATGATGGATTGCACACCAATTGCTACACATATTAATAACATATTACAGTTATATCATTTAGATCCATCTCCTGAGGTAAGTGCCACTCTCTATCAGCATTTGATTGTGAGTCTCATTTACCTGACCTACACTAGACTAGATATCAGCTTTGTAGTGAGCTATCTATCCAGGTTCATGCAGGAACCCAAAGTTTGTCATTGGAAAGAAGAAAGGCACATCTTGAGATATCTTAAAGAATCAGTAGATCTTGGTATTGAATACAAGAAGAACAAAAAATTCTTCTTGACTAGGATATTCATTCAGATCATGTAGGAAATATTGATGACAGAAAATCCACTTTAGGATTTGTGTTCTTTATGAGATTTGGACCAATATCATGGGGAATCAAGAAACAACACTTTGTTTCTCATTCTTCCACAGAAGCTGAGTATCGTTATGTAGGAGAAGTTTTCTATGAAGCAATTTGGCTACATCGCATACTCGAAGGACTTGGAATGCCACATGACAAACCTACCACAATGTATGTTGAAAATGAAGGTGTTCTCAAACTTATTTGCAATCTAGTTTTTCATGAAAGAACAAAACACATTGAGGTATAGGTTCATTTCATACGCGAAGCATGTGTTGAAGCACAATATCCACTTTAAGTTTTGTCCAATGTTGCTGAACAATGAGCATATATCTTCACAAATTCACTTGCACGTGACAAGTTTGAGATGTTCATAGAGTTCCTCTCCTCATCCCTTGAGGCAATGCAAAATTAAGGGGGGAAAGGTTAGGGTAAATATATTGTTACCTTAATTAATTATTCATTGCATAATATTTAGTTTATTAATATTAAATGTTTATTAGTGGTTAAATTTAATCATAACCATATTATTGTTTTACTGTTAAACACTACGGGTGTTGTTATATTGTTTGTAATTATATTCACCGGTGTACCTTTGCAACATCCGTTATTGTTTTTATCCAATTTTATAATACACACACACACACACACACACACACAGTGATTACAACCTATACTTGTGTATTCTAAATTGATTTCACATTAATATAATTATATAGGATTTTCCTATATTTGTGAAATTACACATGCATGTAAGCATGTGCACGATGTTCATAATAGATGTGTGTCTCTGGTTTAAATCTTTGACAAGAGGTCAAAAATATAAGGTAACAGGTGCACAACTAGGGAAATGTGTGTGTGTCCCTAAAAATATGTGTATGTGCTGTCAAACAACTATGCACACTTTTGAATGTACACTCACCCCTCTAAAACACCTACACATGGGCCTAAAAAACCACAAAAGATGATAAACATAAATTTAAAACTACAAACAAGTTGGATTCTTTCCTTTTAATTCAAATTTTAACATAAAGCCAATAAATATGCATGCAAAAGGAAGTTTTACTACTTTTAAGATTATCAAAATCTTTAAACTACAATAGTTAATCTTTAAAATCTATTAAAATGGCTAGAAATTGAAGTTGAAATCTTGAAAAAAAACTTTTTGAGAGCATGGAGTAAGGTCCCACTAGGTGTTTCTTATGTATTCATGTGTAAATTAGGAAAGATATAGAAATGAGGCTATAACACTAAAGAAACCTCAATTCTTTGCTAACTCAACTATGAACCATTAAGATAAAAGGTAAACAAGATCTACTCCTATGCATGCATTATAACTTTGAAAAAACATCAAACTAACATGTATATACTACTTTCTACTCTTTGAATGCTACAAAACATGAATCTATAAAGATCCTAGTAATCAAATTTGATTACTTGATGCTCAAGGTTTGGAGAGTGAGGGCTCACCATTAATGGATACAAGACCATATGGTTCCCCTCATTCACTCAAGCTTGAATTGGAATATGCAATGGAAGATAATAGCTCAATAACAATGGAAGAAATACTCAAATCCTAATTCCCTATAGTTTATGTCAGAGGAGGACAAGTTTTCATAGAAATAGGGAGGAGGGTTCTATTTATAGTTTTCCAATTCCAAGAATGGAATGATTTTGGTGTAATGTGAGACAAAAGGTAAGTCTAAAAATAACTTTTAGAAAGTCAAAGAAATATTTGACTAGGTTTAGAGGCTAATTAATTTTGTGGGATTAATTAGGGGTCCCAAGTAGGCTTAGGTAGTTTTATGGGAGCATCTGGAGGATGTTTTGATTTATTTTGGATGTGTTAGAAGTGGGAGTTAGCTAACAAGAATATTTATTAGTGAACTACAAGATAAGAAAGCTTAATCAACGTATAATGGTCAATTTAAGAGGAATTAAAGGGAAATGTATCCTAATTTATGAAATGTCATCAATTTTCAGGGAGTAGAATAGTTAGTACAATGTTAGTAATAATATTTCTTTGATCAAACTATAGGTTTTTATAGATTTTAGGCTATTATGGGGTTTTAATAAACTCATGGATTTTATTTTAATGGCTTCTTCGTTTACTAATTTGTAAACAAGAATTTGCATGTTACTTTGTGCATTACATGGGAGCTTGGATTCATTTATAATGGAATTTGCTATTCAAATACACTTCCGTGGTGGGTTTGATGTATTTTTTTGTGTGGGCTATTACATAAGTATTTGACATTAGAACATGAGCTCAGAATATTGTATCTTATCATTGTATGGTCTCTTTTCTTCGTCATGGTCATTATTGATAGTATAGACTATTTGTTGATCATTTTTCATTTACCTTTTCTTAGTTGGTGTTTCAATCCAATATACTATCCATGAAAATTGACCTTATTTATGCTTAATACAAGTTTAAGCTCGTATACATGTAGATTTACTTTTAATGGCACTCTTATGTAGTTTTGGGGTATTATTCAAATCTGGTTCCTGGCATGCGGAACCGTCTAGATTATATACTAGGTATAATCTAGTATCTATACCCTATTATTTACATTATTTAATAGATCATGTGTATAGATGAGTATAATTCATGCATGTAGATATGTGTCTATGTGCATGTAGACATATACATATGCTAGGAAAAGTAGTCTTCAGGTTTATCGAATGGTTGCCTTGAAAATATGTGTATGACTTGGTCACCTCTGTTATTCAGGACCGTGTCATTTTTATTTTTCATTATGGACTAAGCTAATGCACTAGTCAATATAAATTTGGGATGGTTAGTCCATCCTAAATGTTTCATTTAAAAACAATTCATATAATTTAGTTGTTGAGGCAACTTGCATTTAGATTACCTCCAGTGTATATGGAGAGGTTTTAGTATTTCATAACATTACATGGTTGATAGATATTGTGCATAGAATATATCACCTAATACTAAAGAGATGTGATCTCTGTTATATACAAGGTCATTATTTTCTTCCTTAGACCACTCTGTGGTCGATGCAACTATGGGTTTTACCTTTAACCGTATGGGTGATGGCTTACGGGTTCGATTTAACTTGGTTTTAATATGTGATTGTATTTAGATGAAGTTAAGGTAATTGTGGGATGTAAGTACATTGTTTAATAAAATATTATTATTAAATAAATGTTTATATTATTATATCCTTTTGAAGAATAATGTATTCTTTTATCAGAGTTTAATATTAATTTTGATAATGATTATGATAATATTATTAAGTTATTAAGTTGTATAATCCCATATTACATACATATCTATATTGTCCCCATCATGAATGATATTACTTAGTACTATTACACAACTTATGTTATGAAATTCTCATAAGTAACTCAACAATCAACATTCACCAAATCAATTCGTTTGTCAATCAGAGAGTTCTCCACACTTTGAACTTAGGAAATATTTCAAAGGATAAAAAAAATGGCATTGTATCAATGTAAAACTAGTTTTAATACATCTTCTTTTTCTCAACAAACTACATTTCAAGTAAATGTTGATACATAGACATCATAAATAAGAGATAGTTTATTTAGTAAAACAAATGTAACTTTCTATAAGTATTTCTCCTTTCATATTTTATGAAATCCATCTACAAAATTGTTAACATGATTCAGTTCATATGAACTGAGTATGATAAATGCTATAACTTCAAAACAATATGCTTTTAACTAACTGTTTCAAAAAAGGAACCTTATTTTTTATTGAAATGGTCCTAACTAAAAAATAAGATTAACAAATAGACTTTCCCAAAAGGTTAAAAATATGAGAAAGAGAGAAAGAGATTATAGAATCTATAAGATGTAATGTTTAATCAAAAACTAATTAAATAAAAAAAAATTAATTCTATCTCAAATACAAATATGAAACTCATTACAACCTACTAGTCATTTGATCAACAATAATTAAAAAAGAGATAATTCACATTTCTACTTAATATTAAATTCTCATTTTAGCTTCCAACTTAAGTTTCACAAACTCAACCAGTTTGTTTATTCAATAATAAGTAAATTGATAAATCAAACTACCTTTATAAAATAAGTGTGTTGTTTTAATATTCACAATGTTCACAACCTGCATTACAAAAATATGATAAAACAAGAGATAAAACCTTAATATCATCTTATCTAACAACCTTACCCAACTCAAGATCATCATATAATCTAAGGATTATTTTGATCAAGAAAAAGTGTAATCATTATAGGTAAGAAAATTTTAACCAAACAAGAGATTAGGTACAACACCTAAGAGAACATAACTCACAGTATAAGTTCCTTGAAGGCCTACATTCATATCCAAGTTCAAAACTTAAAATAACAGACATAGATAACACCATGTAGTTCCCTAAAAAATCTACATTTGTATAATTATTGTTTCCAAAATGTACTGTTAGAGAAAAAGCAAATCATTTTCAAACTTTATGCAAGGTCCAAGACTTACCCAAAAGACTGAATTCAACTCAAGGAAAGGATCTTGGGAATGAAGGAAACAATAATTTCAAAAACAACACATGATTCCTATCATTCCAAAAGGGGAGTCATAAAAAATATCCATCATAATCAATATCAAGAAAACACCATGATCAAACACAAAGTTCCAAGAGAGTAAGATTTGTAAATAAGAAAATAATGTCAATATACACCCAAGTGATCAAAAGTTCCATAAACTCAAGAATTGGAACCTACTCAAAGGGAATCTATAGAAGAAGAAGAATACATCCACAAGAAGAAAGTAGAGATTAACCGGATCTCAATCCAATATTAAACCATTAAAAAATTATACCTAAATTTCAAACATTCCATACTACTATTACTTATTTTCTAGGTTAACCCGATAGGTCATATGTTCCAAATTACCCAACTACAAAAAGGGAGCACATATCAGTATTTACAAAAAACTAGTCTAACTAAGAAGGATTGTTATTGCTATCAGAAAAGAAGGAAGATAAATCAAAATAGTCTCACATAAAGAAGAAATCTCTTTTAGTGCTTAGACAAACTGCAAATGACTGATAAAGATCAACAAAATCTTCATAAAATGACTACATAGCCCAAAAAGGGTAACCAATAAACTTATCATCGAAAAAGAGCTGAAACTAGAAATTTTCAATAGACACACCTTCCCAATACAACTTTCAACAAAGGTTACTATCTCCCAAACAAATTTTTAAAAAAAGAAACAAAAGATTTGT